>JAGDQP010001196.1:37370-51886 GCA_022664845.1 Lepisma saccharinum | reverse complement strand
TAACTTGATGTATGCACTTTCGATGCCTTGATGTTCAAGTGATTTAAGTACTGCTGACAAGGAGACCGAATCGAAAGCTTTTTCAAAATCTATAAAATCCCATATTGGAAGTTCATATTCATTAGTCCTTTCCATAACTTCATTCAATGTTTGTATGTGGTCCATTGTGCTAAATCCACGACGAAATCCGGCTTGTTCCCTTCCCTGGTTAAAATCTAAGTCTCGTTCAATACGATTCAAAATAAATTTGGTGAACATTTTGTATGGGACTGACAGTAAACTAATTGGTCTGTAGTTTTCGACGCGTTCTTTGTCCCCTTTCTTGTACAGCAAAATTATAACAGCATTGTTCCAACTTCTGGGTATTTCTCTCTTCCTCAGGCACATCGAGAATAATTTCGCAAGTTCCTCTTTCATTTTTTCACCTCCCCATTTAAACATCTCTGCTGTGAGTCCATCTTCTCCTGGTAATTTTCCGTTCTTCATCCCTCGAAGTACTTTATCCACTTCTTCTTTCATTACGTCTGGGACTTCTACATCATTGTCTTCTTCATTTCCTAGCTCTTCCTCGGAGTAGTACAATTCTCTGTAGAAATTTTCAAATATGTTTATAATTTCTTCCTTATTTCGTGTTATGGTCCCGTCTGGTCTCTTAACTGCAATTATTTGCTTTTTCCCTATCATGAGCTGCTGTTTGGCTTTCTTCAAACTCTTGTTTTCTTCTATTGTATTTTTAACAAGATTTTCGTTATATCTTCGTACATCCTCTTATTTTCTTTCTTGCGGTTTTATTTAGTTCTATTTACTCAATCCTCTTTATGCAATTTTCCTCTTCTTTCATTTCCCTTCTTTTCTTCATCAAGAGCTTAGTTTCTTCTGAGATTTTGCTCTCTTTTTTCTTTCTGGTACCTGCTATCTCCTTGGCTGTTTTTCTTATTATCTCAGTCAGTATTTTATTTCTGCTATCGATGTCTTCTTCATCCTCTAACTCTTCCAAGGCGCTGAATCTGTTGCTTAGTTCTATCTCGAATGTCTGTCTGTGTTTTCGAAGATTTCCCAGATCTAAAACTGACTGTTTTCCTCTGATAAGCTTCTTTCTCTCTAGTCTAGTATTTAGTTTCAGCTTACATCTCACCGTCCTATGATCACTCGAGATTTTGAAACTGTTGAGAACAGACACGTCTTGCAAAATTTCCCTGTTATTTGATAGAACGTAGTCTATTTCGTTTTTGGTCCCATTTGGGCCTTTCCATGTCCACTTCCTCTGGGGCGGTTTCTTGAAAAATGTATTGGAAATGAACAGTCTGTTGGCTTCTGAGAATTCCACTAACTTCTCTCCTCTCTTGTTTCTTTTGCCAAATCCAAAGTTTCCCACTTTCGTGTCACTGCTCTGCTTGGTTCCTACTTTCGCATTGAAGTCTCCCATTACAATTTTGTAATGCGATTTGCTACTATCCAAAATCTTCTGTGTCTCCTCGTATAGGTCTTCGACTTCCTCCTCCGGGTGTGAGGTTTTTGGAGCATACACTTGTATAATTTCCATACTGTATCTGTTGTTAATCTTTATTACTATCCGTGCGATTCTATCTGAAATTCCTTCAATTTCTGTGATCCGTGACTTTAGGTCTTTATTAATTATAAAGCCAACGCCTGTCGCTTTTCCAGTTTCTGTTCCTTTGAAGTAGAACGCGTGCCCTGACGGTAGTTCCAACTGTTCTTCATTCTTCCTCTACACTTCTGATAGTCCTATGATGTCCCACTTAATCCTCTTAAGTTCATTCTGCAGTTCTTCTAATTTGTCCTCTCCTGCAAGTGACTGACAGTTGAGGATCGTCACGTATAGGTCCGTTCGAGTTGCCGTGTCGGTGTCCTGGCAGTCTACAGTCCAAACCCGGGCATTTTGACCCTCTGACTTCCTGCAGGACTGACCGCTGCCGTTGCCAGCTGCATTCCGTCCTCCGGGCAATAAGGCTCTCCGATGCTGTTTCCTTGCTTGTACCATCATATGTAAAGAAAGGAGGGGTGCTGACATTTGACTCACCTCGCTGTCAGCTAATGCGGGTTGGTGAGCATCCCATCCATGTTCGTTCGCCAAGCAGTTGCTTGGGTACTAACAGGCCCCACGACGTGAACGTTTGGATTGGACATTAGGCGTCTACCCCGGTCGGTTCCCTTAAGTCTCAGCAAGAGGAATTAAGGGTTCTCCTCCCAGTTAGTGGCAGAAGCCTTTTGGGGCGACAGTCCCGGTTTACCGGTCTCCCGGCCATATACATATACATACGAGTTTTTAAATTTTATACAGTTGACTCAATCAGTTACTCCCAATCCTGACCCATGGCGGAAATTAATATAGTTCCACGTATATCATCTAAGTCTTTCACCCTTATTAGTTATTACACTTCTTCATGACTCCGAAGCTTATTCTAATTTGCGTTTAAACACTCCTACACACCTTTCTATCATTAGCTTTCACCGAACCGTCGTAGCTCAGTGGTAAAGCGTTGGCGTAGTATTCAAGAGGTCGTTGGTTCGATCCCAGGGGACGACCATCCTGACTAAAGTTTTTCCTCAGTCACACCAGGCACAATGGTTAGAGGAATAGAGGCTCCGTTGTAGTTTTGTAAGTAGTTTTCACCATCGGTCTTCAATGAGTGTTCAAAAGAGCTGGATAAACATACATTTTGGGTTATCACGTTTCACTCCCGGACTCTTCATATAATATTCAGACGTAAATTTCCCATCCATTATTTCAAGAATATGCACAGTTATGTGTTTATACTTACGAAAGCAAGTTTTGTTTGTAAGTTTATGATAGATGTTTATTTTATTATTTTTATAGTTTCTGTTATTATTATTATTATTATTATGCAATTGCAATCAAACCAATAATTCTAGATATTTTGTTCTAATAATGTTTAGTATTGATAAAATACATCGAAATTCCGTACAAGACTTTTCTCATAAATAAAAAGGAAACAATTTTACTGAAATCAAAAGTATTTTCTGTATCTATATGGTTCAGAGCCAGAGGGAACTTAAATAATTCATACTATCTTTATTCACTTCTTTTATTGAGATGCAGATTAAGTCGCTGTATATCGGACTCAGTGAACTAGCTTGGACTAAATTAGATCTGTAGTCTTTTGCAATTGTCCATTTATTTTTAAGAATATGTATAAGTCTGTACAGTGATTTGTGTATCTTTTTGTTTTTCTGAAATGATTCTTAATAATTATATTCACAAGTATGCAAGATGAGTACAACGTATTTCTATCAGGTGTCCTCCGTGGATGAGTCGGTAGACTCATCCCATTTGTAATCAAGGTATCCCGGATCGAGTCCAGGTGGAGGACAATTTCTCTCAGGTGCAAACCGAGTAGTGGTTCGGATTCCACTTTAAACTGTAGCTGTAGGTCTCATTCGTCATAACTTCGCTGCTGCATAAGGACATTAACGCTGTAGATCACCCCCGCCATCTTGATATGACCAATCCATTGATTTACACGGGAATTGTTTTACTCATTTTATGCCTCTCGGAAGTAGAATATTTAAGTTCTGCTTTCACAAAATTTGTCTGGGTGGTTATTTTGACTCTTGTATAGTTTTGGTTTGTGAAGTTTCTTCAAATATATAAGTATAATGTATTATTAATAGTTTGCTATATAAATCACAATATGTTAACGGGAAATTATACTGTTCGTGTGTAAAATATTGCATTTCTATAAAATAGCACGAGTAAAAGAGAACATGGCGATAAACTGGGCGAAAACAGAAGTTAAAAGTATGCTCCTGAAAGATATGAGACGAGTAAAACAATTCCCATGTAAATCAATGGAAAGTGCGTACCAAGATGGCGGGGGTGATCTACACCCTTAAGGAAAGGAGAAAAAAACTTATTTCAATCCATATTTAATATAAATAAATAAAGCAAAATATTTAAACCAAATAAACCTGTTTTTTTTTTTGAAAAAAAAAAAAAAAAAAAAAAAAAAACAACAACATGGTTTTTGCCGACCCTGACAAGAGGGAATCAAAGCATTACACACTAGGACTCTTACACGATATGTACAAAGGGGTATACTAATTATTTGCGGTTCTTTTATGTGAAAATTTAACACTTAATACATAGTGTGGGGTGAAGTGCAGTTTATGGTAGTCAAGAAATGTTAAAAATATAGAAGAAGTGTAATGTTTGCAGAGTTGTGAAAGTGTTGAAACTCCAACATATGCAAAGGTTTGATCCAAGGAAGTGTGATATGCGAGTGAAAGGTACTTGCAACTATTTGGCTTCCTCCGCGTTGGGAAGAGGCACATAGAATTAGTATTAAATGTCATACTGCATCGCGTATAGTGAAAATAATAATCTAACATATCTTTGCTCACTCGACATTATGTCCATGAATTTTGTGGCAAAATACGTGTCATTCGTAATATGAAGTATGTTCATGAAATGGTGGGCGTATTTATATAAATAGTTATTGAAATTATTATGATTTCCAAAACAAATAGTGAAGTAGACAATTTCATGGATTTTGTGCGTGCAAGCTCTGATTTGAAAATAAAATGAAAATTAATTTTAGAACCAGGAGTGTATTGGAGCCAAGGCGAACCAAGGCGCTGTTCCGGTACTTTTTTTTAAAAATGACAGAGAGACTGTCTTATTGTATTATTTATTTTCATTTTTTTTTAAAACGTAGAAAGTATCTAGTAGAACATCAAAAACAGAATAGAGCATCTGGTAGCTTTGAACTACAGGGGTACTTACTGAGCGTGCCATTGTCTAGTTAAAAGTTACATTTAATGAGTTTCAATAGATTTTTAGTGAAAATAATCAAATTTGTTTCCTGGCTAAGGCTTTTCAAACCAGCACGGTTGATTATTCTTGTAGTAGGAGTAGCATAAATGTTACCATTGCTATACTGTAAGGGATATTCTACATGGTATTTGCCATACTCATTCTCAAAATACAAGCGCCCTATATTTTCTTTCACTACACCACCATTCAAAACCCCTGGCCTGGTCAAAAGAAGAGTCTCTACTGCTGTAGCAAAATGATTTCAAACAATATATTGAGGAATACAAAAATTCATAATTAATATTCCCTGACTTTTCCAGATGTTTGACGTTTTCCATTCCTATTTTTTTTTTTTTCACACTTTTTTACTTGTTAGCTACACTCACTGACTTCTCAAAGTTTTTCAGGTCAGTGGGAATCATGCCTTGCCAGCTACTAATTCAGAACGCTGTAGTATTTGAGATTTTAATACTAATTTCTACATTATTTTATATATTAAAGCACGTTTCGATGTAAAGTTACGGAATTTTTTAGTGGCAATGGCGTAATTTCCGTACTTTTTCTTCTTCCTTGTCCTGATGTCAAGGATAGAGATGATTAATTGTATAATCTTTTGAACTGTGCGCAACTTCCATGCACCATAAGGAACTTCATGGTATTTGTGATACTTATAAAAATATAAATTTAGTATCAAATAATTTTATTCAGAATATAAATTGTTATGAACAATCGAAATTGTATACACTCGTCAAAATATGTAACGGTGGTAGGAGTATTTTGCTTGGTTCCTTTAAGGGCTCCAATGAAACGTTTATCACACCTGGCACTAAACATTCTTTTAGAGGCCATTCATTCCTTTCCTAATCCTGTGACTTAGCACAGCTTTTTCATTCACAAAGGAAACAGTAGTACTTCGTATAACCCTGCTGAACACCAAACAACACCGACCACTTCCAAATGCGTGCATCAGGAGAGCCGTGTGTTTTCTAAATATGAAGCAAAATGAAGATTCTTTTGGGGTTCAGCGACATGAAATTAATAAATATGTCCTTCATTACATATGTATTTATTTGTGATGTCTTTATAGATAAAAAGACATATAGCCCTATTATGTCTTTTTAATTGTTATTTTGTTTCCCTTTACAATTTTACTCAAACACAAGTAACCTTTACAATTCTTGAACAAAATATTTCGAAGGATTTGAGCATCGGTAAACTTTATTAGCTAGATAGGACGTTTCGGTGTAAATATAAAACATTTTACACCAAAAATCCTCCCACCGAAACGTTCGGCTTCCGGTCAGATCACATGTTTTGGTTATTATTTCTCTATAAGTTCTTTATAGAAATTTAAAGGACCCGTATATTTTTATTTTTCGGGGGGGGGGGGGGAGAGAGACTTGCCGAAATGTGGTATGTTGTGCTAATTTTGACAAATTATAAACCTATTGTCTCTGGGTGTAGGACATTAGCCACCGGTCAATTAGCCACCGTGTGATATGCAAAGGAAGACATTTAGCCACCACTTTTCATTTATATATCATAGTAAGCATCGCATTGTTCTGTATAATTCACCATACATACGTACTACATGAAAGTATCTCACCAAGTGGTCCTCATTGCTAAGAATAGTACAGCTAAGCAAAATCTATTTGAATACCACAAGAAGTGTGCAATGTATTTACAAGCACAAACCTATGTGAAGCCCTATATGTTGCCACTTTTATTTAACCATAATAATTTTGTCTCAGTATAATATAATATAAAAGTATGATATGGAGTCCTGAAAGCGCCTTTCAGAAAGATGGATGCCGATTTCCGACCAAGTCTTCCTTTCCGGTTCCATGCTTCCGTTAAATTATTCTTTCTTTCCTCTCCACTTAACGTTGTTTCAAAGACGGAACAAATTTTGGAAGCAAGGAGCGGTGCGATGCGCCCAAGTTTCACTGAATTGCAATACCCTGGCCGTTTTACGGGTCTCGTACTTTTCGGTAACTTCCAGATACATACATCTGGTCAAAGTACTCAAGAAGTTCAACTAATTTCGTCTGCTGATGCCAAGTTCCTGTATTTTTCCCCACGAACGTCGTGTTAAATGAAAGAAACACCCTCGAAACTCCGCTTGTGGACCAAAAACTGTGGACACTGCTTGTGTTGCAATCTCAAAATCGGTTATCACAGTCTTTGGATCTGGATACAAAGTCATGTTTTCACATTTTTGTATCACAGCATTAAACATTTACTCGTATGTTTTTTGGGTCTTATTAGGCAGAAAACTATAAACACAAGTAACTGCACTATGTCCCCAAGGAACTCTGATAATAACATACACTTGAACAAACAAGCTTAGACATATGAAAAATAGTGGAGGCTAATTGTCCTAGTTTGTGGTGGCTAATTGTCCGGGTAAATCGCATTTGGTGGCTAAATGACCGTACCCCATTGTCCCTAACCCCTAGGGTTTCCTTAGATCGGTGTGTAGGAACATTATCGTATTTCACAAATGGCCGTTTTTAATTCATCAAAACAGGATGAATATCATATACCTTTTATGATTGGGTAGAATAGACCTCAGCATTCCATTACACTGGATCGACTGAGATCATCACCTTTTTTCCCAAACCGGTCTCGGCTCATTGTAACCCGTGGTTCCTGTCCTTGACCTTCCCACTGGCTCCTGCGATGTGGCGTTGATACCTCACTACTCGGACGTGGGCTAGGCAGTTGGTTAACTCAGAAAACGTGGGGTAAAGGAAAACCTGGAAAACAACGCCATTAGTAAAACAATGACCAGAATAAATACTGCGCGTTAATGTTGTAAACCCACAAGGAGTTTACCGTGTGAAGTTCCGTACTGGACCAGCGTCGTAGAGATATAAATGCATTCGGTACTACCAAGGAACAAGGCGAAATAAGACAAATGGACACAAGGAACTATTTTATTGGAGCTCTGAATCCCTTGGATTCCAGAGTCAGAATGAATACATTTCAAGCAATCACAGATTTGTTTATAACCTCGGTTGAGGCGTTAAAATATTATTCAGGAATATAAATGTAGTCATAGTTTCCTGAAATTCAATAATTAGACATTCAAAATATATATCACTTGTGTTCGAAATATGCTTTAAAATTCTCTTAATTTCTTGTTAATTAATATTTATTTAATACAAAGCGTTTACTTGTAAATAGTTCTTTGTTTACAATCTTCACATTGTATTTATATGCCATTAAATAGTTTCTAATACACACAGATATAATTCCCAACGCATAATGCTTGGTCTCAAAACATTGACCCAGAATTGTGAAATAAATGCCATCTAGACATTTAAATATAGTAAAGCATTCTGCATAAAGAATAGAACGTATAATCCAAGTTAAGAAAACATAAAATATAGATAAATTAAGAACTTTATGTAAAACAAAAGAAGCGAAAACGTAAGTGACGTAATATGAATAGAATGCAATAACCTACACGCAGGTAGGTGATAGGGCCACGGTGGCTCAGTTGGTAGAGCGCTCACCTCTGGTGCTAGAGGTCGTCGGATCGATCCCTGCTCATGCCATGTGGGCTTTGTGGTGGACAAACACCATGCATATGGTTTTTTTGGGGGTGCTTCCGTTTCCTCCCACTTTCTTCATTCCACCAATTCATCCCATCATCATTCATACGGCCTGAGCCATAGTTGCCGAAAGGCCTTAAAATAAAATTCAAATTCTGGTAGGTGACGTCACAGCGTACGAATATGAATCCACTTTTTATCTACAGTGACAATCGGTTTTCAGAATCTGTCATTTAGATGATTTTGAAGGAGCTCCTGACAAATCTTCCATCTTTGTGTTTATTGATGGCTCATTTGGTTCCGGTCGTCGTTTCAAGGAAAACCTTTGCCTGTGGAGGTGAGAATGGTAGTGGACGAGGACCAGCGAAAGTCTGTTAGCAGTCGTCGAGGACTTGCATTTGGCTGGTTCTTCACTTTTGTGCGTAGACTCTTTTCATTGATGATGGATGGTGTTTCCGAACAGTCCTTGTCTTTCAAACTGGCATCCTGCTCCTTGAAGCAAGGAAGCCATCGGCTCCTTCTATTTTCTTATTTTTTTCAAAAATAAACGAATTAACCCTCGAAGTGAAATTTCATCATCAGACATGATGAACCTATTAAACACAAACATAGCACGTTCCATATCTACCAAAGTAGTAGGAATCAGAGTAAAGCTTGCACTTTTAAATGATACTATAGTCCGTTTTTTATATGTACCTCTATTTTGAGAAAGATACGGTAATTTTAAAAAAAAATGTCGTGTCCCAGAACTTTTGACGCAAGCTGCTAACTCAGAAAACAAAATTACAATCGAAATGGGCATAATAATAATAATAATAAAAAAACGTCAATTAAAAAATCGTTCATTGTGGAACATGTGTAAGTATGCACCATAGTGGCGAACTTTATAGTTCTTGGAATTGCTAGCTCTATGGAGTATTACCGGCTTTGCTGTTTGCAGCAATATACTTATTGGAGCAAACCTTCACTTATACTGCTTTATTGCAATATTGCTTTACACATATGCAAGAAACATCATTAGACTGGCTCGACAAGTTGCAGTTCTTATAGTGCAGTTTTAAATACAGTGATTATGTGAATTTTATTTTACTTTCATTTTAATAATACGTCTGAAAGAATCTGTGTGCACCCACCTTAGGCTAAATCATGTAATCTCTTAGTATCTAGTAAAAATTGTTCTATTATCCCCAACCTCGTCTTCTGAATATAGGAGAATTGGGTTACACATAGTACATAATGATTTTAAAGGTGTGAAAGGAACCGGGTGGTGTATTATAGATTACTTACGTACGAGCTTTGTATTTGTTTAAAGATGTTCCTGGTAGGAGAGCTGACAGCTTACTTCACTTTTCACACAAGTTGCGTTGTTTTTCCATTAAAATTTTGCTCGTTAAGATGGATTGAATGCGCCAGAATTGGTGAAAGAGTCCACTTTATTTTGCCATATAGTGTAAAATACGTTGGACAGAAGTGTGTAACATCAAGTAGTTGTCATATTGTTTGAAGTGTGTATCGGATGAATTACTTACGGCTAAGCTAGCTTTTTTATTTCATTTTGCAATCATAGAGCGATTTTATACAACTTTCCAAGCGGATGCTCCTCTTGCACCGTTCCTGCATGATGACCTCCTGGGAATTATTCGTTCAATAATGAAACGTTTCGTCAGGGAAAATGAACGTTTTGAACGGTTGTCTGTTAAATGCGATTGATTCATCAAAAAGTTCAAGTCTTATTGTAGTCATTAATATTTGTTTAGAGTGTGAAACCAGAGAGGATCTCTTGAAGATTACTAATGTTACTGGAAAAGAAATACTTGGATTTTTCATTGAATGTCGGATAGGCCATAAAAAGATTTGTCAAGAAACCTATAGAAGGGTCATCACCATTGAAGTTTAAATTACGAAACGGATGTCTTGTTTGAATTGCGAAATTATTTATTTATTAGAAGTTAGCACGGATACAGCAAACGCCAATTTACACCGCTCTTGTAACAAACAATAACAACAACGATAATAATAATAAAAGACTTATGCAATAGGAAATAAGATCATTTTTTTTTTCATTCATTCTAGATTCATATAACAAACATTTCGAAATTTACTTTTACTGAGGCAGAAATCTGGTGGCAAAGGAAGAGTATTGTAAAAATGTGATAATCTATATACAAGAGATCGCTGGACCAAACACAATCTCGGTTTTGAGAGGTAGAAATAATAAAATAATGATGTGAACGAGAATTTTGTCTGGGTACTCTTAGGTTAAAAAGTGGAAGAAGGTCGTTGGTCCTGAGTGTGCCTTGCATTATTTTATAAAGAAATTTTAAGTCATTTAGTTTTCTTCGTGTGTCTACGTTTTTTAAGTCAAGAGAGTTCAAAATGTCTACGTTAGATTTGTGTTGCAGGTTGGTTACCCTGTGTTGTCCAATGCGGATAAAGAATATTTGGACTTTGTGCAATTTAGATAAGTTGGTTTCAGAAGCCATAGCCCAGACAGATGAACAGTATTCAATAGTAGGAAGTACACAAGTGAGAAAATATAACCGAAGAGCTCTGAAATCTTTAATGTCGGTAAAGCTGTAGAGAAGTCCAAGAAGTTTGAGTGCTTTAGAAGTTATGAATTCAATGTGAGGAGTAAAGTTGAGTTTTTCATCAAATATGATACCCAGGTCTGTGTAATAGTTTACCGATGGTATATTAGATGAGGCTAATGTGTACGCACATTTTGTGTTATGGGTTTTCAGTGAGAAACGCATTGCAGCAGTTTTGCAAGGATGGACTTTCAGTAACCAATTATTGCACCACATTTCAACAGAATCTATAGCGGCTTTAAGGAAGAAAGTATCTTCTGTAGATTTAATTGTCTTAAAAAATTTTGCAGTCATCAGCGTAAAGATGTACCGAGTAGGAATTATCTGTCTTCTCACATAAGTCATCAATGAAGAGGGAAAATAAAACTGGCCCTAAGGAGCTTCCTTGAGGGACACCTGAAAGCATAGGGAGCCACTTGGATGTGCTACCAGGGAAGATGACACGTTGTTCTCCGCCAGTCAAATATGATGTTAGAAGCTGAAGGAGGGGTCCGTGTATACTAAATCTGGAAGCAAGCATATGTATAAGAAGTTTGTGATTGACAGGTCAAATGCTTTGGAGAAGTGTAAGTATATGACGTCAAGTTCTTGTCTATTTGCTAGGGCATCCGTGGCGTGAGACAGTAGGACAGCGAAGTTGGTTTCACAGGATCCATTCGGTACAAAGTCCTCCTGGGAGGGAGAAAGAAATGGGAGGACATGATTTTGAATCCTGTCTGTGATGATTTTTTTCACAAATTAAACCGAGGTCAGAAAGAAGGGAAATAGGTCTATTTGAATTAACTCAGGATGTTTTACCTTTTTTGTAAACCGGAGTTTGGGAAATAACCCTCCGAGAAGCACCTATCGAAAAGAATGTTGAGAGATGCAGACAATGGTAGAGCTAGTTTAATCAGAAATATGAAATTTATTTTGTCAGGTCCAGTGGCCCTGGAGGATTTTAGAGATGTTAAAAGGCGATATACTTCGCTGGGGTTGTGTTTATATCTGCTAGGCAATGAGGAGTTTTAGACTTCATATCAGGAAAAAAAAAATGGAGTTGATAATTCACTCTTGAGCATATCCACAGTTGATGGTTTATTACAAAGACCTTTGCACATTCTGAGAATAAACTTTGAAAATATCACTCCAATAATCCAGATATTTATTTTAGACGTCTTTCTTTTTGCCTTCACTCCTCGTCCAAAATCAGTCTGGCTGTAAATCGGACTGGTTAGGAAAAGAATACAAGAATTTGAATTCTGTGTCTGAACTGAGAGAACAATGTACTTTCGAGATTTTGGGGTTGGTCAGAGCTGTGTAAATGTCTCTTTGGTATTTCGTATTTATTTTGAAATATCTTTCATCTCCTTCCTTTGGGCGAAAAGTTAAACACGTAGAAAATCTGGAAAAAAAGTAAATTTTCATCAGGAAACACTGGAAATGTCAGGGAATTTGAAAATTCTTTATGAGTGGCCACCCTGATATTTCGCTTCGCTCGGAACTGATCGCACACGCAGGACAATGGCTTATTTAGACCGCCGTTATAGATGGTCATATTAATATGGTTGAACCCAGTATTTATGCTTTTTCCTTCAAAGTCTTTAAGAACCTGACTTCTACGGTCTTAAAATTGACACATTGGTCTTATATATTTAAAATAATAAATAAAAAAATAAAATAAAGCTCGAAGTACTATCTAACCAGAGCTCCTAAAAATACAGGGCGTCCGAAAAGTCCTCGTCGGACATTATCAAACTGTGATTGGTGGGGTACGAAACCTGGCATGTGAATGGCCGTTGCACACATGTATGCTTCCTTGGAGATATTTTTTCCCCGAGTAATTCTAATAGGCCACATATCTTAATGTTGCGCAAGTCAGAGAAGAAAAAATCCCGGAATGTGTAAAAAAAAAAGGGGGGGGATGACGAAAACTCTCGTTTTGCTTCAGAACCTCTCTAAAATGCTGTCATTTGAGTTCTTTTTCATTGTTTTTAAATTCAGCGCGTATTGAACTATCAAACCAGGCCAATGTGTGGTATTTGCAATATGTGGGATTGACAGTAAATAAACTCTATAACGTCAGCGTGAAATCCTTGTTTTGGAGAATTTCTTGACACAGTTTAACATGCGCTGAACATATAAACAAAGGAAAAGTACTCAAATCACAGTATTTTAGAGAGGAGGTAAAGCAAAATGAGGGTTTTCGTAATTGTTTCCTCACCTTTCGGGATTCTTGCTTCTCTGACTTGCGACTAGAGCTGTGCAACGAGCGGATTTCGAGCGCTCGAAATCCGAAGCCCAAAGCAGTCACGCTCGAAACGTGGGAGAACTGGAAAAAATTCACTTCGAGCGTGAATTGTTCGAGCGGAGTGCCTGCTCGAATTACGTCATCAGATTACATTTTTGTCTTTATCTTCCTGTAACTGGTTAAAGGAGGTTCAGTGTTGCCAACTAACCTAATAATAACAGTGGGTTATCTAACAAAAACCTGTGAACTGGAATAGACTATATACGAAACCACGATGTTGAACCATATATACGAGAATTGATCAAAATAAGGTAAATTCACAATTTTCAACATATCTCAACGAAACTTCGCACAACTTGGTAATTTGACAAGACGAAGAACATAGAGTACGCCCAAAACAAAAAAATTGACCCATATATGCGAGGTGTCAAAATATCCAAAATCACAATTTTCAACGAATCTCAACAAAACTCTCCACATCTTCCTGATATGATAAGGCGAAGAACATAGAGTACGTCCGAAACCAAAATTTGACTCATATATACGAGGATTGGTCAAAATATCGCAAATCCACAATTTTCACATATCTCAACAAAACTTTGCACAATTTTGCAATTTGACAAGACGAAGAACATAGAGTACGTCCGCAACAAGAAATACCAATATTTACGAGAGTTGGTCAAAATATCGCAAATTCACAATTTTCAGTATATCTCAACAAACTGCACAATTTACTAATTTGGCAAGACGAAGAACAGAATACGCACGAAACCAAAATTTTGAAACATATACGAGGGTTGGTCAAAATATCTCAAATCCACAATTTTTAATATATCTAAATAGAACTTTGCACAAGTTAGTAATTTGACAAGATAAAGAACATAGAGTAGGCCTAAAACAAGACTTTTGACCCATATATGCGAGGTTTGGTCAAAATATCGCAAATCCACAATTTTCATCACATCTCAACAAAACTTCGCACAACTTAGTAATTTGACAAGACGAAGAACATAGAGTACGTCCGCAACAAAAAATACCAATATTTACGAGAGTTGGTCAAAATATCGCAAATTCACAATTTTCAATATATCTCAACAAATTTTGCACAATTTACTAATTTGGCAAGACGAAGAACATAGAATACGCACGAAACCAAAATTTTGAAACATATATACGAGGGTTGGTCAAAATATCTCAAATCCACAATTTTTAATATATCTAAATAGAACTTTGCACAATTTACTGATTTGATAAAACGAAGAACATAGAGTACGTCCGAAACCAAAATTTTGAACCATATATACGAGATTTTATCAAAATATCTCAACAACCACATGGGCTTG
>JAGDQP010001196.1:0-37270 GCA_022664845.1 Lepisma saccharinum | reverse complement strand
TATGCACGAAACCAAAATTTTGAAACATATATACGAGGGTTGGTCAAAATATCTCAAATCCACAATTTTTAATATATCTAAATAGAACTTTGCACAATTTACTGATTTGATAAAACGAAGAACATAGAGTACGTCCGAAACCAAAATTTTGAACCATATATACGAGATTTTATCAAAATATCTCAACAACCACATGGGCTTGAGGAAATACGCTACTTTCCTCCGTACAAACGAAACAAAAGTGTGAAATGTCTCCCGGTTCTGACTGCGCACGATAACCAGCTTAATATTACCTTAAATCTTGTTGGTTTGTCTATTTACTTACAGTGATCAGAGAATCCTTGGAAAAAAGACAATCAACTTTAACACTTTATTTTTTTTGGTCCTTCTCGTGTTGTTACACGTAGGACATGTTATTTCTACACTTTAACATGCTTAAATTGTGAACAACTTTGTCACCAAACAAAGCTGGCCGCGTGTTGACAACAGCATGAAGTTTTATACTTTATCACCTGAGGGATATACCATTGCTTGAATAAACATCGGTTTGCCCATATCGACCGACATTGATCAATATAGATATCGGTTAACGACATGAATCGATATAATACCATGACGAATGCTCTATTTTTAATTTTAATTTATTCATTATGAAAAAATGTAAAAATCGATTTATTCTTTGCAAAATATAGTTTTAGAAAATAGGTAAATTAGTGATATCGATGTCGATCCCATATCGATCGACGTGGTCTCAAACGGGGCCCCTCTCTCGTCCGCATTTACGATGTGGAACGATATGGGTCTCATAACCGACCAACCTGAATATGCTACTGGGGTATCAAACATTTGTTGAAATAAGATTAAAATTAAACGTACTTTTTAACCAATAACTTTTAATCAACAAATTAAAACAAAAATTAACATTCAAAACGCGTCTGTGTCCTACTGGAGTGAATTTCTGATTTCAACATTTTAGTCTAGGAATCCAACCCAGAAATCACGGGAAAAAATCCACGAAATTATATTATTTTTAGAATTACAGTGTTTTGCGCTGCCACCGTCTCATTTTCTAATTTAAACACTTTAGCCTCGGGATCAAACTCAGGGGCCCTTGAAAGCCTCGGATAATTTCTAGAGATTATAACATTTTGCACTACAACCATTTTGGATTTCACATTTTATTATTTTTGGTCTCAAATGTGTAATCATCGTCCCATGAAAGCCCCAAATATAAATTTTCACGAAAATCAAATGTTTTTTAATAATCAGAATATTTCACGCTCCCTCCATCTTCGATTTGAAAATTCAATATGTTTAGGTTGGAATTCGTAATCAGCGTCTTTCGGAACACCCACTTACGAAATTTTACAAAATCTGATAATTTTTAAGAATGTATTACTTTTCGGGATGCCGCCCTCTCGGATTTCAACATTTTTGAAACAGGAATCGAACTCAGAGCGCCTTGAAAGACTCGGATTTAAAATTTCAGGAAAAATCAAAATATTTTTACAATTATAATATTTTGCGCTGCCGCCAAATTGGATTTAAAAATTCGACATTTTTAGGCTCGGATTCGTAATCAGCGTTCTTCGGAACACCCACATATGGAATTTAACAAAAATCTTATAATTTTGAACATATTATCATATTCCAAACTGCCACCATTTTCGGTTTCTCATTGACAACAGAATCGAACGAATATCCGATTTTTAACAATTTTGAAATTTCGCAAAATTCAACAATTTTAGTTTCGGAATTGAACTCAGCACCGCTTCGAAGTCCCACATATGAAATTTAACGAAAAACTGATGACTTTAGCAATTATGATATTTCGCGCTGTCACCATCTTGGATTTCAAAACTGTATGTTTTTGGCCTCGGAAATGGACCCAGGGTTCTTTTAAGCCCACACATGTAAAATTTCACGAAAATCTAATATTTAGCAATACAACATTTCGCGCTGCCGCCATCTTAGATTTCAAAAGTGTATATTTTTGCCCTCAGTAATGGACTCAGAGCTCCTTGAAGTCCCCACATATAAAATTTCACGAAATTCTGATGATTTTTAACAATTGACATTCCGCGCTACCGCCATCTTGGATTTCAAAAGTGTATATTTTTGCCCTCGGTAATGGACTCAGGGCTCTTTCAAGGCCCCACATATAAAATTTCACGAAATTCTGACGATTTTTAACAATTGTGACCTTTCGCGCTGCCGCCATCTTGGATTTCAAAAGTGTATATTTTTGGCCTCGGTAATGGACTCAGGACTCCTTCAAGCCCCCACATATAAAATTTAACGAAATTATGATGATTTTTAACAATTGTGACATTTCGCGCTGCCGCCATCTTGGATTTCAAAAATTTATATTTTTTGCCTCGGTAGTGGACCCAGGGCTCCTTCAAGGCCCCACATATAAAATTTCACGAAATTATGATGATTTTTAACAATTGTGACATTTCGCCCTACCGCCATCTTGGATTTTAAAATTGTATATTTTTGGTCTTGGTAATGAACTCCCTCGCCCCCTCCTAATCAGACTATCTTTTACAATGATGATGTTTCGCACTGCCGTGATCTTGGATTTAAAATCTTAAAATTTTTAGGCTCGGAATTGTAGTCAGCGTCCCTTGGAGCTCCCAGAAATGTTGGCGTTAAAATACCTATGGAATCACGTTAATAGTTTTTTAGTACTTAATTAATTATTTGTTGTATCAAAGCTATAAAGTTGAAATTATACTATGATCAGAATAATAGTATCACAGTTGGCAACATTGTGTATTACGTCCTTTACCAAGATAAACGGAGGGGAAGGGGAAATTCCATTACTTTCGAGCGCTCGAATCCAGGATTTCGAGCAAAAGTGTTCGAACAAATCTGTTCGAGCAGATTTTGTTCGAGCATACTCTGCTCGCTCGAAAACGTATTTTTGTGTTTCGAGCGCTCGAAATCCGCTCGTTGCACACCTCTACTTGCGACACTAGATATGTGGCGTATTGATATTCCTCGGAAAAATATCTCCAAGGATGATTCTACTTCTGTGCAAGCCACATTCACCTGCAACATTTTGTTACCGTTTCATCAGATTTCAAAGTTGACGTGATAGGAATTTTCGAACACCCTGTATTAGAACCCATGGGTTTCGGCTTCCTTGCAAGTAAAATCTTTGTTAATAACATATATTTATATGTAGTCGTTGTTTTCTGTAGGCAATGTTCTATTGTTCAAACGCGAATATACGGTCATTCAATCATTGTACGTTTTTTAAACTTAACTAAATGAGAATCATTTCTTTGTACAAATTAAGATCAAGAAGAATAGATGTATTGTTCTGGATCACGTTCTTTGTGAAATGTCGATTTGATACTAACACATCTTCCAATTTCCTACGTTGTATTGAGGTTTTGAAAAAATATTGAGTAACATAATGTGTTTATTAATTCTTAATTTCGTTTGTGTTAAAGCTAGTTTAATAATTTTTTATACATGGACGGCTTATTTTATGTTTTTCAGGTAACTGCCACAGATAAATTTCCTGAGTATATTTGCCATGCCTGTGTGTACAAGTTAGAGAACTTCAGTAATTTTCGAGATGTTTGTCTCCAGTCTCAAGTTCTACTGAACACCTACCTGACTGTTGCTGATCGACGTTCTCGGGACAAAGACAACTCGCAGGTTAGCTCCTCTCATTATTTTCCTCATTCATGGTTATCTTAGCGGCTTTCATTGTTCATAGCGAATTGATAAGTCAAGGTAATTATGAAATGCATTAGAGGTTGTGGAAAGCCGTAGATTAAAAAATAAATAAAAAAAAAGTTTTTTTTTTTTTAACCTTTTATTTTTACTTCAAAATTTCGACTTAAGATGGATAAATAATGGTTTGATCGTCTCTCTTTTCCATAAGAACACATTTAATTTCTGGTCTCTAGAGAAATCATGAGAATCAAAGAAAACGTAAAATTAACTGCTAGTATAGGGTGAGTAAAAAACTTCGGTAAACTTTATTTTTATATGGACCAGTTTAGTAACTTTAGACTTCGGCCCGTCACGATTTGCCTTTAGCTGTTAAGTGTTAAAATCCACACCCATGCCCCTGCCGGGACTCGATAGCCTACCGTCGCAGACCGCTCGACCACCCGGCCGGCTATACATCGGGAACAGAGAAAGCAGAGGATCAAAACAACTTAAATTCGATATTAGACGATTATATAATCCCTGAGTAAAAGCAGATTACCTACTCAGAATCTCAAATAGGTTCGAAATCTTAGCCTACTCGAGTATTAATAAAGATGAAATTAATAGTGAAATTGAGAAAACAAGCCTTGATTTGATAAAGAATGCATTAAGCTTCATGGGGATAGAAAACAAGCAAGGCAACGATGGCTAAGTAATAAAAGCGAAACA
This sequence comes from Lepisma saccharinum, assembly GCA_022664845.1. Lineage (NCBI taxonomy): Eukaryota > Metazoa > Arthropoda > Insecta > Zygentoma > Lepismatidae > Lepisma > Lepisma saccharinum. The sequence goes on along the minus strand of JAGDQP010001196.1, from coordinate 32,866 downwards.
AATACCAATCACTACAATGACGAGAAGCGATTTAACGCCACACGCGGGTTCAGAAACAAAAAAACAAGAGTATCTGACGCAGAAGATTCAGGAGATAGAGGAAAACGGGAAGACAAATAACATACGAGATTTATACAAAAGGGTAAAATCGTTAAGAAAAGGTTACCAGCCGAGGTTAGGGATGATTAGAAATGAACGTGGAGATCTTCCAGGGGATCCGACTAAAAATTATTTCGACATAGTAATGTACACAACGAAGAACAAAGAGAGGAATTTAAAATCCATACAGCAGAACCGGGGAAACCCGAACGTAAAGGTCGGGAAGGAAGAATCCGAGATCGAAATGTCGATAAATAAATTGAAGAATTTCAAATCATCCGGAATAGACAATATTCCAGCCGAATTAATTAAAGCGGGAGGAACGGCACTAATCAAGGAACTGCATAAGTGGATCAGTGGTGTATGTAATCGATGCACGGTTATTTTAAACAGTTTTAGTTTGATTACATTATCGACTTCAGACACGCGAAAAAGATGTCAAGATTCGTTTGATAGCATTCTCGATGTATGTAATACTACAGTGTTCGGAGAAATTATAAGAAGGTAAAGTTTTTCTATTAAGTCATATGCATATTATGTCGATGTTACCTCCATTGTGTATTTGTGTTAAATGCATGCTTTTGCGTTGTGAAACTACTTTTCTTTGAGGGATTGGATAATATCATTACAATTTAGAAGTCATTACGAAAAGTTACAGCATTCAATGAATGTGTAGTTCCAGTCCAATGTTAATGTTCTTCTTTAATGCGTTAAGTAGTAGTGCAGTAATCTAAGGGGTGCGCTTTAGATTTTTCCCCAGAAATTTACACATTAGATTACTGCAACCACGTGGCCCAGTTGGTAGAGCGCTCACCTCTGGTGCTAGGGGTCGTTGGATCGATCCCTGCTCATGCCATGTGGGCTTTGTGGTGAACAAACACCGTGTGCGTGGGTTTTCTCGGGGTGCTCGGGTTTTCCTGTTTCCTCCCACTTTCTTCATTCCACCAATTCATCCTATCATCATCCATACGGCCTGAGCCATAGTTCGCGTAAAGGCAGGGTTTGAAAAAACCCGTTTTTTTTTAAAAAAAAAAAAACCCACCTGGGCCCATATGGGTTTTTTCGGGTTTAATTGTTGTTTTTTTTTTTTTCGAAATATTTCAATGTCTTTGGGGTAAAAGTGTTAAAATGTGATTTAAATTTCAAGATTGTCATTATCACATGTTACAACAATTTTCTATTCACTGCTTATTTGAAAAAATGACCACCATTTTGAAATTTTATATTGTATCACCGAGAAAATCTATACAGCAAATTTAGAATGTCTCGTGCTTGTGCCCTCAAACTTTCAACTTAAAAGTCCTGAAATTGATCCCTGTAGCGTGGATACCCGTTATGTTGAAAAATGGTCGCCTTTTTGAAATTTTACGTTGGATCACCGCCAAAATCTATTCTGCAAATTTAGTATATCTTGCTTCCACCTTGAAAATTTCAACTTAAAAGACCGAAAATTGCACCCTGTAGTGTGGTACAGACAGATAGACAAAGAACAAATGTAGATCGAGTCATCACAGGAGCCTCAGTGACATTCGCCAAATGTGTATACCATATATATTAATTTAAAATATAATTCCCAGTATTCGAATTAACGGGGAATGGCGGGGAAATTCCCTCTCGTAAAAGCTTATCCTCGTCTTACCTCGTGTCACGGAAATAACATTAACATCCCTGCCAGGGATAATTAACGCGTCTGACGATTATACAAGCAATCCCCTCATCTGGAAATTTAATTCGAACACTATAAAATAAATGTTTCAAAATCTCTTATATGAAATGTACAGTCGGGGACAAAAAAATTGGACACGCCTGTTTTTCTCCCGGCCATTTTTGGAACTGTGTGCGCAACTGCGCATTATTGAATCATTGACATAAAAGTTAAATAAAGTCCTAGTCCTACTTTAAATGCGTGCAATTGGTTTCCTTCTTAGCTTTCCTTGTTCTAGGTAAACATCGAATGAAAATGGTGGGTGTCCATTTTTTTGTCCCTGACTGTGCATATTTCCAGCGAAAAGTAAATGGTTTCATTTTTTGAAGTTCACTTACTATACTTTGTGTGTTACGGGAATTTCCCGAACACTTGTTGCAAGACGGTTCTTTCCCGAAAATTAATTTAAAATCAATTAACCAAGATTTATAATTCGTATCTAATAAAGTAAATGTTTCAAAATGTCTTAAATGAAATTAAATATCTTCCAGCGCAAAATAAATGTTGTATTGTTTGAAGCATTCACTTCCGATGATTTGTGTGTTCAGTTACGGGATTTTCTCGAGCACTTGTTTCATGACGGGGTTTTCCCGAAAATGTAGCTTGAAAAGTGTACATCGAAACTTCCACTGCGCGGAAGTTTGACTTCAGCACTTGAGCACTTCAGACGTAAGCGTTACGTAGTCTTCAGAATTCCGAGCATTTGCTTCTTGAAGTTGAAAAGAGTTTTTGTTTTTAAGCTATTGCTGGTGTTGATTCTACAGAATGCTTATTTGAAGACTAGCACAAAAAGACTGAACTGAACTTTCTTTTCAGTTTGTACTGTACGTGAAATATGTATGATGGTGTATTTCATTTTTCCCACTTGTTCAAAACACTATTATTACAATTAACAACAACATCATCAACATCTTCTTCTTCTTCTCGGTAATAAGTTATAACCATTTGACAACAAGAATGTTTTCAGTCCCTTGACTTGCTTTTCCCAAATGTCCTGTCCCTATATTTAACATTTCTTCGGTATATAACAAAATTTTCTACAAGAAAGCATTCTGTGTAGATCTCAAACATGGGTAGATTGTATAGGATTTGTTTCTCAACTGAATGAATATAAATATGATAAAAAACGCCTAAAGTATTTGGTTTTGCTTTGCGAAAATTAAATGTGTAAATATATTTCTTGATTGTTTCAGACTGCTGATATTTCTACAGTGTTGGAAGAAGTGATCAGTAGTGGGAGGTCACAAACCAACTCCGTCGATGTTTCAGTTTCAACGCCTCAATCTGCCTCTACTGTAGCGTCAGAGGGAGTTCAACAAGGGACAAGTTCGAATAGGAGTGTGAGTTCGAGTACTGCAGTTGCAGTTCGTCAGGAAGTTCCTGTTCAGGCCGTTCAACCGTTCAGTGGGCAACATACTCAGCAAGACTCGACAAACTGTGACGCTTCTGGAGAAAGTGACGCTGATAATGAAGCTCATTCCGTAAACTCTTCTACAGATGATGCTGAAGAAAGTGTCTACGCAGAAAACGCGGAAGGAGGGAAGAGTGTACCTTCAAATGTTAACGCGAAAGGTGTTTCAGAGGAGAATGTACCGTTAAGTGTTTACGCAAAAAGCGTAGAAGCAGAGGAGAATGTGCCTCTAAGCGTTTACGCAAAAAATGTAGCAGCAGACGAGAATATACCGTTAAGTGTTTATACAAAAAATGTAGCAGCAGAGGAGAATGTACCTGTAAGTTCTTACGCAAAAAGCGTAGAAGCAGAGGAGAACGTGCCTTCGAGTGTTTACGCAAGGGACGTAGACGATGATAATAACATCTTTCTTCCAGAAATCAAAATGGAACCTGAAGATAATGAACAAACTGGTTCTGGTGGAGAGACTTTTCATTTCAGTGATACAGAACAATTCCGTGAAAATGCAGAACGTTCAGATTTTCTGCGTATTAAGTTACACTCCGGGGAAGAGAAGAAAAGTTCACGCAAACGTCCTCGCAAGGGTCGGACCAACAATTCAGATTCGGCGTCACCTGCTGCAGCATTAAGGTAAGTGATCTAATATAAATTGACTAAAACGAACAAATAAATCAAAGGAGTATGCTGATGTACAATATCGAAACGAGAAGTATTTTAAATGAGAAGCCATATGAAAACCAAAAATGAAATAACAAGGTGCAGGGCGTGGGAACGTTTTTTTCGATTTTCACTTTAAATCCAAAAGTCTCGCTGTAGTCCCTTTTTTTAATAAAACTTATTTCTTTATTTCGGAAGAATTACTGTACAGTTGTCTTGAGATGCGATACCATAAGCGGTGATGACTTTGTGACACACAAGGTTAGCTGAGCAATTGTTCAGCCGATTCGCCAAAAGCCGACCCATTCTTTTGTACCACTTAACAGCTAGTTTCAGAACTTCCTCTTCTGACGTGTTGTTTTCCGCCACTCAGTTATTGCTTGCAGTGTGATAACATTTCTTTGAAACTTTCATCTGTGCAGACGGATATGAACACGGATTGCCAAATCAAGGTAAGTTTCCCTAACACGTTATTTGTTGTTAATTCAGTAATGCAAATTGTTCGATATTATTTTTTGTCTTATTGGTATATGAAATGGTGAACTATTATGTGTGTGTGAGATTTACGGGGTTGACTATGTGCCGGTCTGATGTTGCTGGTGTATTGAAAATGATGCAGTCGCTAGTACATCCAAGGGAGTGGTGGAGGCAATCAAAATCGCAAAACAAGGAAACCGAAACCAAGATCTCGCGTCCATGTTAGGTTTTCTTATTTTGTCAAATAGATGATCTTGTACTTTTCTTATTATCTGCATGAACCATTGCAAATATATTCCAATCATCTTCGATAGTTCAGTCCAAATTCTTAATATTGTTGTAGCAGCCATAGTTCGTTTGTGGGTCACGTCAAACATACTCGTCTTATTCGTCTCACGTGAGTTCAGATCTTGTTTCTTCGTCGCCATTATTAGTATTCTGGTCCTATATGGATTTGTAATAAATATTATTAATCAATTAGAAGACCGAAATGCATATTTCCTAACTATCTATTATATTAGGGAATCCATACAACATGTGATCATTACAATAGTATATCGAAATAGTAATTCCAAACATCATCAATCATTGTTATATATATATTATTCATATATTATTATCCCAACAATCTAATTCACATCAATTTCTTTTTTTATTACTAATGCCATCTTCAAAAATTTCGATTTGGTAATCTGCCTTTACGCCCGGTTTTTCTAATAGTTTTACTGGTACTTCGTTTTTCCGTTATTTTGATTATTTGCTTTTTTTGTTCACGGCGCACAACTTTCCTCTCACTTTTGAGATCTCTAACTTTTGAGGTCGTGTCACCTTCCGCTCCTCTCTACGCCCTAACGTCCATTATATTGGTATGTCTTCGTGTATCTACTAATACGTGATCGATCTGGTTACAAAAGGAGGTGTAGGCATTACAATTTGCATATTATTTCGAGATTATACTGTGCAATCCTACTGAAATGGTCAGAAAACTTCAAAAAGTGTCATAAAGTCACCCCCTTACAGTAGATGAACAGAAAACTTGGTATCGACCATTCGTAGCTTACTTATTAATGTAATTGACGTCTATTGGAGAGGTGGCTCAGTTTCATGCCTGCACACACACACCGGCCATCTTGACTCTGGTTTATAAGAGCTTTCCTCAATCTCATCGAGTGAATTTCAGGATGACACCTACATAAAGACCCTAGTCTCTACCTTCTCCACTCCTTTACCGAATAGTGTGTTCATTCCTTATTGTGACGAGCTTAGGCTATTTAGTTACTTCTTGGGGAATCGCTGATCTCACAACAGTTTTTGTACCAGGTGTGACATCACGACTTCAGTGAGAAATTTCGGCATCATCTTTGATTGTAGGCCAGCTTTGGTGTGAATAGGGAATAAAATTTCACAACAGATTTGGATCATGACGCGATGTGTTGTGGATGATACATGAATTTTCTGTGAATAGTTTTGAGAGTATCGAGATGATAGCGTGCGAGCATCTAATATTTGTGTATTAGGAAGCTACGTAACTGTTTTGTGTTTGGTTATAGACGAGTTTATTTTCTCATCCTTGTTAGTTGCAAAAACAAATGTACGGATAGTGAAGTGTTGGATGGGGTTTAGGGAGTCCCATGGATCATCTAAAACCGTGAAGCTAAAGTTCAGTTAATTACTTACAATAGTATTTGGATAATAGACAATATCGTAATGACCAGCGTGTATTACGAACACGTGGACATTGTATAAATAATAACATACATGTTTATAGAACAAACATGTGGTTATGTAAGTAAACAAGTCATACATACACATTGGAGCAGACGACGGCCAACTCCGCAAACTAACACCAGATGGAGCAAATAACGGAAGACAGAGGGAGCTGGAAGTCAAGTAGGAGAAACAAGAGGAGCCACCCCTACAATCGCCTTTAAAAAGGACCTGCACAGAGCAAGAGGAATCACTCATTCATTCCCCGAGTGGTCAGCTCCTCTCCTTCATCCGTTCGCAGTTTGCTAAGAAACTGTAACATCCCTGGTACGCAGTTCGCCAAGGAACTGGTACAACCACCTGACACTTAATTCGCTAAGGAATTGGTGTCATCCGCACACGTAGTTCGCCAAGGAACTGGTGTGTATTCTTACCTTAATATTTTTCCTGTACGCAGTTCGCCAAGGAACTGGTACAACTTCCCAACACGCAGCTTGCTAAGGAACTGGTGTCATCGTATTTTCCACAGTCTCTATCTGATCACACTATAGAATAAGATATCTTTATAATCGTCCATATTCAAATACTGTAAACAGTAATCTTCAGGACGGTAAGGGTGAGGGCTGAAACCGCTCCCGTGTGTCTTTGACTCTACCAATTCTAAACTAAAAGGAGCATTACGATATTCTAGTTTCCACAAGACATGGATCATCAGTGACAGATGTCAGAAGTTGCAGAGGGCTCAACTGTAATTCAGATCACTTCGTAGTTAAAATCAAAGTAAGGGAAAGAATAAATAGTAGTAGAAAACAAGAAACTGGAACGTAGAATCACTTATGACAAAAACAGGAAGTGAAGCATACCAAGAAAATCTTGAGAAAAACCTGCAAGATCTTCAGGGACTGGAGAACACACAACATAAGGAAACAACATAACAGAAGGTGGATGCAAGATGGAGCGAATATAGTAGCAGCTAGTGAACAGGTAGTGGAAACTAAGAAAAAATCCCGATCGAAAGAATGGTTTGATGATGAGTGCAGAAAAGCAATTGGAGAAAAGACTGAAGCAAGGGTGAAGATGCTGCAGAAAGAGACACGGAACAACTATGATAAGTACTAAGAACTAAGGAAACAGGGGAAGAAAATCTGTAAGAACAAGAAGAAAGAATGCCTCGAGAAACCACTAGAAGAAATAGAACAACTGAGTAAACGAAACGAAAGGCGAAAACTATAGTGCAGTGAACCAGATGAGTAAAGGGTATCAACCCAATCAACGTGGCTGTAGGAGGAAAGAAGACGTAATACTGTACAATCAGGAAGAAATAATGAACAGATGGGTGAAACACTTTTCTGAAGTGCTAAATAAGATAGAAGATGATACCAATGAGCAGGATAATAAAAAAGAAGACAGCCTTGGAGAAGCAGATATTAATGGAAAGAACTACACAGAAGGAACATCAGAAGCCCCAATAGTTAAAGAAGTAGAAAATAGTCTAAAAAGATTAAAGAATGGAAGAGCGCCAGGGGAAGATAACATCGCCCCGGAGATGATAAAATATGGTGGGAGAGAGTTAACTAAAAAGATCCATGAACTCATAAATATAATATGGTAGGAAGAGGCATATTTTTATTTAAATTATTTTTATAATATATTTTATAATATAATATATAAATTATTTTTATTTAATATTTGACTGAGGCATATTTCAGGTTTAGGTGAAAATTTTTTTTAAAAAAAAGGAAAAACAGAATAATTTTATGCATATTTTCTTATTTAAATTTATGTTAGAAAATTACTATTTTTAGATAAATAAATGCTTTTTCAAAAGACACTGCTTTTTCAAAAGACACTGCTTTTTTTTTTTTTGGAAGAAAAGAGCAAAATATGCTAACCGATAATCTGAACCAGTGCAATTACTGCCTATTTCTGTAACAAATACAACGCAGGATGGCAAATATTACAGTTTCTGGTGCAGTTGCTCCGGCGATGCAATTGATGCATAGCTTTCCTTCGCTGTCTTCTCCATTCATGTCCTTCAGCCGCTGGTATACTTAAGAGTATTTTCCAAGTCTTCGTATCTAAATCCCTATCATTGACACTTCCAATTTTTATTTTCTTGGAATACATGTAAAGTTTCCAATTGTCTTGAATAATTCATCTGAAACAGTTCACTCGATTCCTAGGCTTCTGAATGTTGTGATATTTTGTGCTGTTCCAGTAAACCTTCTGATCTTTCCTTGTACTACAAATGCACTTACACTGTCACAACCTGACCTGAATGGAACCTTATTACAGCTGATGCTACTTCTTAATAAATTTCTGAGACACTTTGGCCAGTATCAAGTACTTTCAGTTAATTTCTAACACCTTTCACAATGCATTTACTTGTCTTAACCTGCTTGTAGAGCACAACAGAAAACCAAATTTTTTATTAGTAGTCCAGATTATCGGATATTTTTGCGCTTTTCTTAAAATAAAAGTATATATTGGAAACATCATCTTTTGAATTTCGATTTAATTTTAAGATTGGTGATTTAATTTCAACTTTGGCTCAGGCCGGATGGATGATGAGATGAATTGGTGGAATAAAGAAACTGGGAGGAAACGGGAGAACCTTGAGAAAAGCCACGCACACGGTGTTTGTCCACCACAAAGTCTGTGTAGCATGAGCAGGGGTCGAACCGACCACCCCTAGCATCAGAGGTGAGCGTTAAACGATTGACCCACCGCGGCCCAGCAGCATCTTTTTTAAAACATATATTTATCTAAAAATATAGTTTCCTAATAAGACCTTAAATAAGAAAATAATTGTGAATAAACATGTTTTGTTATTGTTTTTAATTTCACTTAAAAAACTAAATATACCTAAGCAAATATTAAATAAAATAATTTATGTTAAAATGCACATTTTTAAAATAACTAAAAATCTATTGGATTTAGTAAAATATTACTCTTAATTAAAACTGAAATCAAAGAAATAATTTTTTATTTAAAAAAGGAACCATCGAAATATCGTAATGCGATGCCGATATATGTAACATTTAAAAATTGGCGATGGTCACCATTTAGAATGACCACTATTTTAAATAGCTACCGTTTTGTCATGTCTATCTCCCATATTCGTGCTCTTCATAGATAAGTGTTCAAGAGCTGAAAGTTGCATTTGTTCACCCCATTGTATACCAAAACATCATGTAGCTCTTACACGCATTAATTAGTGCCTCCATAATACCTCGTTGCAGAAATTTTAAAACAATTGTCCATATCTCGGGTTATAGTTGTAGGATTTAATTGATCTTTTCTTCAAATTAAATCCTGAGTTACTAACTATATTTTTTTGTAAGAACAGTTTTCTCTATGAAATAAGAAATATTTTAGGCTAAAATGAAACATTTTTTACATTTAACTGAAAAACTAGTAGATTTATGAAAATATTGCTCATAAATAAAATTGTAGCCAAAGAAATGATCTTTCATTTTAAAAAAAGAATGATCGAAATCGGATAACTCAGAGCCGAGATATGTTGATTTTAATAAATAGCGTCGTCCGCAGTTTTGAATGGCCGCCATCTTGGATAGCTACATTTTTGGAATGTCCATCACGTATTTTCTTGCTCCGTACGTGCCAGTGTACAAGTGCTGAAAATTTCATCTGATCCCCCCATTTTATACCAAGAAATCGTCTGGCACAAGGATTATGGGTTTTCGTAACACTTTGGATTGCTGGATGTCGCTGTGGGCGTTAAGAGGTGTCTCTTATGACTATTTACAAAGATATGAGTTGTATAGAACGTATAAATGATTGAGTAGCTGGAGTACATAAAGTAAATTTTATCCTTCATCTTCTCCTAACTTGAACCAGCTACTAACCAATATTATACGCTCTACACATCTTGTTTCTTTAAAAAAAAATCTCTGGAATTGCCATACGCACAATCCGACTGAAAATCTGTTACAGAAACAGATTGATGATGATCAGATCACTATAATGATTGATTTGTAAAATACGCACTCCGGTTGATTTCGAGACTGATATGGCGTCACACTCAGATGGCAATTTTCTACTTTTTGCCTTCTTTTATTGTTTACAAGTTTAGCTACAACTGGTTAGGTTAAAAAAAGAGTCAGGTTATGTTGTATATACATACACGTTTTGAAATTTTACACGATTGACAGTATCAGTTACTCCCAGTCCTCACCTATAGCGGAAGCTCATCTAGTCCTACGTATATCTACGTCTTTCACATTTATTACACTGCTTCATGACTTGATTCCAAAACTTTCTCTAATTTGCGTTTCAACTTTTCTACACACCTTCTTAACTTTACATTTCTTCTGTAAATTTTACTTTCTTGAAGTAGGTAAAGTGAATCTTACCCTTTTTTCAGGTAAGGCTCCCCTCCAACCCACCCGCACTTGGATCAGCCAGCAATGCTCCCAGAATTCGTTTACAGTACGAAATGTTGCTTAATTTCTCATACTGATGACATCACAGATCTTTGGAACAAAAACTGTTGAGAGATCAGCGATTCCCTACCTCTTGTGCTCGTTAATGTACATTAAATAAATAAGAAAAAAATAAGTAAAATCACTTGATAGCTTGACTGACTGGGAGTCGAGTTGAAGTGTTTTGCTTGCCATAAATGTTGCTGTTGATTTACCAACATAACCAAAGCAACGTTTTCTGTGTATATTTCGACTAGTTTCCGTAAGAGTGTTAGTTGAGGCTGTGAAGAACAAGAATGATGTTTCGCCGCTTAGATCCCACGCACTGCAAAGAGGCGACATGTGCTGCGCTTTAACTCTTTATAATAAAAATAGCTTACGTGTACAGCGCTTTAGATTCATCATAATGCAAAAGGCGACATGTGCTACCCTTTGGACTCTCCATAATGGAAAGAGACATGTGCTGGCTTTAGGCTCTTCATAATGCCAGCAGGCGGATTCCCTCAAACTGGTTGTCGACGTCCCCCCCTCTGGATACTGTACAGTAGAACCTCTGTTATCCGAAATAAAGGGAGGGGAGGTCATTTCGGTTTAAAGAAAATGTATTTTTTCAAAGTTTAAAGTTAAAAAATTAAAGACAATGATAAAAAAAAAATACACTTTCAGATTACGTATATAACAGACTTTTAATAAAGTTTTAAGTGTTTCTACAGTTGGACAACTTCTTATCCAACTGTATCTCGGAATCTACGAGAACTTGAAGTGTACAATAAAGCATAGTAAAAAAATTGCTATTACTGTGTATATTTATGTCCGAAACCGGAACGTTATCGGTTAGAAGAATACACTGAAGTTCTGGTAGATTCCGGATCTTACGTAATTGTAATAACTCACCTAGACAGTGGTACTGTTCAGTCGGTTCGATTGTTGGTTCGCAGATCTGGTTGTTAATCGAATAAACAATTCATTATGCAACTAGTGTATTTAATTTGATTGTTTCCGATTCTGAGGTGAATTAACACAGACTCACAGCACTGCAAGAATCCGTGCATGGATGGATTTTGAAATGAACTTCCAACTAGAGCCACAAAGGCTATTTTGAAAGCTTATTTGGGCCAATAATTTCATTTTAGAGATAGGAATGAAATAGATATGTTGTCTAGAGAATCAAAGCTTGTAGGAAGATGCTTTGATGACTAACAGTTTGGAAAAGATGTCACTGCTCTCCTTGTCTCTTGGGGAACAACGATTGAGTAGAATATCTATGAAGGTTTCCTACTTAATAAATAATATTGAAGGGAAGCGCGAAGTCATAATTGAGGAAACTGTAACTTCTAACACATTTAAGATATTCTATTGTGAAAGAATGAAATGTGGAAGAGGTGGTTAAGAGACTAGGTATCCAAAGTGACATTGACAACATGGAGAGTAGACTAGAAACGAAGATCATAACAGGCAAATGTCAAATATATTTCTGTGTTGGATTGTACCACCTGGTCTTCTGACGTGGCTCTTTCACCTTACAGAGGGAGAAGCGAAAGTTTCATCTCTTTGAGTAAAGTGATCAAGTTTGACACGTTCATCAGTAATTTCGTAAATTATGTGGACAATAGGAACGTAGAAAAGAGGAAGCTTTTCTCTAGGCAGTCGGAAAGGTGTAAAAAAAAAATCATCCATATCGTAGCAGTTAGTTCATCTGAAGGACACTCATTTCAGCGTCATGAACCTTTACCTGCATACTTGAAAAGAACGCTCAGAATGTTAGAAACATCTGTCATAAGATGGGCATCAAACTTCAACAAATTGGATCCAGAAAAGTATATTGAGTCTATTCCATACTACAGAAGAGCGAAGGGTGAAGAAAAGAAGGACGAGATAGAAGCTTCAGAGAACCAAAGAAGGATTTGGATTCTTCTTTCATCGTAACTACCCTCACTTTCCTTCGATTAAAGAAAGTAGTTAATTCTCTAGCGTGAAAGCTTTTAGATGTGAAATTGTAACTCCTCTCATTTTTCAGTGTTATGCGTTAAGTACATGTAGTGGTATAGAATTTGGCCATTTATGTAATGACAGAAGTGTTTCAGTTCTCGTGACTCATCTTCTAAAATTGGTCCTGAAGAGAATGCAATAGAGAAACAGCGATATTCTTTGCGCTTGTAATGTCAATGAAGTAGGTGCAATAATTTATAGAGTTTTCAGAACTGAAAGCATAGTACTTTTGTTCGTCTTTCACTTATTTGGATTGACTATATCTCCCGGTTTGTCGAGAGAGAACTACGGATTGCTTATTTTGTATTTAAGTAATCTTGTGTCACTTCCCTTTTTGTATATATTCATAATCCCAGTAGCTTTTAATTGAGTATTAATTAAATTAGAATTGTCGCTCATTTAAGCTGTTGGTAGGGACGGAAGTCTAAAACACATTTATATACACTAGTTTTTGGGGTTCATCCTTTCTGATTCTGTTCTTGTAAAATGTGATGCATATATATAAAGATTGTAAGTGGCAGGAACTCTTTTTATCTTTTTGCAACAGAATTTACAAGTAGCGAGAACCGGTTGACTATCACCACTATATCTGGATGAACCGATTTTGTATCGAAGTAATGTCTAGCACTATGATCCCATAGCGCATGGCGGCCTTCTCGTATCTTGTCGAGAATAAGTGTGGTAATAATTATTTCTAATAATTTATTCACTGATTATTCGTGCTCTTTAGCACACATTTGCTAGTTCGTCTATTTTCATTCATAGCTGTCACTATTGTCTAATGAAAGTTTAAACTAGGGGTGTGAATAGAGAATGGCTGTGGCCTTACATATTACTTTGTCTCAAAGGTCACAGGTGCTTGCTCAACCGGAAAAACAAAAATATGCGCGCGTTCTACAGAACTCTCCAATGAAAATCTGACAATCACTGTGCCACCTTGGTTAAATGGTTATACATAAACTGAAGGGTAGTGTTGATTGCTTAACGTTTAGAGCGGCCGTAGCTCAACTAGTTGAGAGTTGGTTTCGCATCCGGAAGGTCCTGGGTTCGCGTCCAGAGGCAACCTATCCTCGCAGAGGTTTTTTCCTAGTTACCCTCGTTCATACCAGACAGATGTCTGGATGGTGCCTTGGATATGGTAAAGGACGGTTCTTTCCCTTTGTTGTTTTTAAATATCCCATGTGAAATGACCTCTGAGGTGTGTTCGGAGCTGTATTCAACGGTGTTACGTATTGTCTCCTGTGAAGAACATGGACGAAAGAGGATCGAAACTGGTACTGTCGAAATTTTGTTTACAGGCAGTTTGTATTCTGAATTTCTCATACAAGCATGTGATAGCCGTGTAATACAATACCTTCCTGGGTTCAAGGAAGTTATGAAAAAAGGAATGGAGCTGGATTTCAATATTCTTTATAATTTGGTATTAAAAGGTTCTGACTGTTCGTAGTCCCCTTCTTGAAAGTGAATAAAATATATTACTGAAGTTTTTGAAGGATCAATATCTTTTTAGTGTTTTTTTAGCCTTGCATCTTGCAACTTGGATGATTTTTCTTTGTTCCGAAATATGTGGAAATAATGGCATCTCTCAGAACGACTACTGTAATCAGAAATACTACCGATGGCCAATACTAAAACCAGACCACATGACCACGTGGCACTGAATTCAAGCGATCTTTCTTGGCGCGTAGTCTAGGTTGCTCTGATGTCTTCTCGCAAAGTAAATTAAACTCTGGACGTGGATAAGTCGAGAACGAAAGAAGCTATGACTAGTTTTGAATGCACTTATTCAGAAAATTTTATCTTTTGTAATTAGAGAAACATTAAATTTAATCGAACTGGACCTTTAATTTATGACGAGCAATGTATTATTAGTGAAGCAAATGTTCCAGAGTGTTTCCTCAGTCATACCAAGCAAATACTGGGATGGTACCTGTAAAACAGCCCTGGTCGTCTACCTTCCAACATCCTTTCCCCCAAACCAATCCCGGCCTGAGTCTAAGATGCCTTAAAATAAATTCAATTCAGTCAAGCAAACGCAGGGTATTCCCTGAAATCAGTTAGTCATTGCTGTCAGCAAAACCCTTCAAATACAGTAGTATGCCTCTCCCTCCCCATATCGCAACTGATACGTTCCAGGACCGCGAGAATTTCGCTGTATTATATATAAGCGCTTCTAGGTACAATTATATAGCTATGGTAAAGTTTAATTAATAAATTACGCATAATAAGATATTACCAACAGTGAAAAATAACTATGAAATAATGAACACTTCTTCAGTAATACTAAGCACTTCAGAGCTTCATCACTACTTTTTCGTTTTGGGGTTATAATTGAGCAACATTGAAGGTTATTTTCACAACACTGATCTAACCTGTCAACGAGTGCAGATAGTGCCAACGCTTGCAGCTGTGTGTGAGAAAAGCGGGCTAACCTCAGTACAGATGACAAAGATGGACGAGATGGTTTCACTATGTTCGTCAGAATGACGCATAATTGGCACTTATGAGTAGTTTATTTCTGGAAATTACCATTTAATTTGTCGGGCCATGGTAAACGCGGATTTTGGGGAACTATAACTATATTTATGTTACAGAGGTCGCTCAAAGTTTTGTGTAGTATAATTTATACACAACTCTGATACAGTTTTACAATACTGAAGCCGTTTTTTTCAAACGTAGGTTTTTAATGCTTCCGTGGTAAGTTCTTTCGAAGATGGTTTGGATTTCTTGGTTTATGCGGATACACTTCCTCCATCATTTACTACACTGTAAAGTCACGAAGTAAGGTTACAAGAGCGTCCCGGTCGGTCCATCAATAGTACTTTCTCGTCTCATCCACTCTGAATTTTTCGGAAAGGAATTTCTTAACGATCTTAGCATATTGATTAATGTCGAAACTTCTTGCATGAAAGCTTCTCAAGAAATTACGCTAAAGATCAGTGTGGGGAATGTTTTAGTTTTCAGTGAACGCGTAGAAGTTACATGGAAATTTTTCTCCGCATTTAGGAAAGTCACGATGTATTATCCTTGTTTAGAATAAAAGTGACTCAGTACTATTACAGGAAATGTTACACGGGCGCTGTTTCGTGGTGTGACATTAGTCGGGGTGGTGTGCAAAAGTGAATATACCTACTGCAGACCACCACCGCCATGTTTTCATCGTCAATTTATTTATTTATTGATATTGAAATTTATTTAACTTTGTACATTATCAGCTTTATTCAGAAACGTACTCTTGAAGTGACTAGCGCTGTACTAACGAATGATTAACAGTCTTTTTAACATTTGTAGTCACTCGTTCGTACAGCGCTAGTAACTCTAAAAACGTTTTTAAAATACGGCTGTAGATGTTTACATTTACATAACAGTTCGACTCACAGAAGCCTCAGCTTGTATGTGTCTTATTTTCTAGTAATTATTAGTTTATTGTTACCTGGTTACTACCCATAACAAATTATTTACATAGTATTACTTCTACATCATTGTTACTTATACTTTCTAACCAATACAAACAACATTTTGTTATTTATTTATTATGTTCTCAGCATGCAAAATTATTTAAATAGATTCTTTTTAAAGTGCAAGTTTATGTTGTGTGCCTTATTAATTATTTTTCTTAAGAAAAAGTACAACTATCTTATTACTAGTTTACGATGAGAGGTATAAAAATTTTCTTTAGTTGAACATGAACGATTTTGATTTTTTGTTTTGAAATTTTTAAATATGTATTTTTGCACTTATACGTACATGCATATAGAATGATATTTAATGCTGTCAAGCGAGCTGTTCTGCTACTCTTGTCAGGTATTAAACTTTTTTTTAGGAATGTTATTCGCTTGGTGGGATTTAAACTCTGAACATGAGGGTTATTAGTCTGGCGGAGTCGTGCAAATTTATCTGAAACCGTGCCTAAAATTTCACTTTATAAAAAGTCTGTGAATTAGTTAAATCAGACGCTCTTTGTGTCAGTGAATGACCTGAGCGTCGTAATTATCAATGGACTTCTTACAAACATTCCTATAATGATTTTATGTTTGCGCTTTTATTCGCTTTGCAGTACATTTTTCTCCATTATCACATTAGTACTTAAGGGGAATTTGTTCTTGGCTTGGAACTACTTCATTCTTTGATAGGACACGATATAAGCTTGTGAAATCAAAATACACTTAGTCCATCTGCGGACGAATTGCTGTTTGGTATAGATTCCCCCAATTTCGATAGCGCTGGATTGATTTGCGCAAACTGTGGGCGTGTCAGAAAACAGTGAAGGAATGTTTTTTGACTTACTTTCGTGGCAAAGATCAGTCCAACGCTAACGAAGTAAGGGGGTATCCTGATCAGTTAGCGTTTTATCTGCGAGTGAACTAAGCGCGCATTTTGATTAGATCCTTTTCATGTATTCTATGTTTTAGAACCCATATAGTACAGATTTAAATAATTGAAGGGAGATTATTTTTTTGTTCGGCAATAGGTCATTGTCTGATTTTTTTTAATCTTTCTTCTGTTTAGGTGGCATTTTTTGTACAGGCTCTCCCAACTTAAGAATTAGACACGTCGCAGATTCTGCCACATGTTTTGTCTTCTCAAGTATTCCTGTGTTTTAATTTACGAAGGTTGCTCAGAAAATTATAACCCACATTTTGTTCCTCAACCTCAGAAGTTAAATTTTACGAGCTGCAAATTTGAAGTTTCTCTTATTTGGTTGAGGAATTGCACGGCATTCTGACTGATAGTGCAGCTGTACTTTGTTACAATGCCGTTTGTAAATGTCTTGCTGTGCAAACCATGGGCTATAATTGAATTCTTGGTTGCAGTCAAAGAAACTGTGATACACACTCAGAAACTTTCAATTCAGTTTCCACAGATGCTTAATAGGTGCAAGTGTGGAGACTGGGCGAGTCAGAGAAGAATGGTACCATTACATAGATATTCGTTGGAAATCCTAGCTGTGTGGGTAAGAAAATTATCCTGTTTCAAAATGACTCGCTGTGAAAGGCAACGCATTAGCTGACAGGATCTTCTAGTTGTATCGCTGTGCTATCAGTTTCTTCGAATTCACCAGCAGCGCAAACTGGCCTTAAACTCCTTCCCCGGTCAAAACGCTACTTATGTTGGCAAAATATTACTGGAAATTGAAATTCTTGCCTTTCCAAATCTTATTTCTATCTTCTAATACAGTGGTCTTCCTTACCGAGACAAATGCTGGATTCCTCAGTGAATATCTATTCCGTTGCTATTTATTATTTCCTGACAGACCGGTCTAAATGATCTGGTTTATGTTTGGATGTTAATGGCGGACGGAATAAGGGCACCGAAAATGCGAAACAGCTAGAGATCATGGGGAGTGATTCAAAGTTCTAAAGATGCTCTTAATATCTCCGGATGGTGAACAGAGCAGAAGTTGATGCCTCTCTAACTGTAAAACTGTTATTTCTCTTACCCGGGTTGATCAGAAACTTTCTGACATACGTGTGTGTGTTTGCTCTCATATACTTGCTGTTTCCCAGCACTTACGGATATTGGAAACGATCATTTGTTCTTCTACCTGAGAGATAATTTTATATTGAATTTTGCTCTATCTTGGCGTGATGTAACTTTGCTTTCCAAAAGGAGCGGTGGGAACTAAGTAACAGAGCTTAAGGGAGAAGTATTTTTTTTTATTTGCCATGTCATGTTTTTGTATTAGGAAAACCAAATTGTCTACTACAAAACGAGGTTCACGAATTTTCCTAAACAAGCATTTCTTATCGCCAGTGAGTTTACGGCAAAAAAAATATCAACCTGCAGAAGCACGTATTTTTTAAAAATTTCCTCTCATATACCTGACCTGCGAAATAAGTTCTTCCTGAAAATGACTCACTTCATGAAAATCTCGTATCCGAGAGAAGGCAAAATCACATGTAAAAAATAATGGTGGTTTCCAAAATATTAATATAAATATCATTTAAGAGGGCTCCTCGCTCCAGCCCCCCCTTTTAAAACATTTTTCAAAATATTTAAAAAAACTAACAGCACTATCAAAAATGTAAGAACATAGCGCACTAGAGCTTACAAATTACTATCAAATACAATGGACAGCGATCTCAAGGTCTTGTCCATTGATGAGTGATACGCTTTAAAGATTGTGACGTAATTATTTAATTAAAGTCTCAGCACTAATCAATGGACAAGATTTCGAGATCGCTGTCCATTGTATTTCATTGTAATTTGTAAGTTCTATTACGCTATGATTTTACATTGTTGATAGTGCTCTTAGTT
This sequence comes from Lepisma saccharinum, assembly GCA_022664845.1. NCBI lineage: Eukaryota > Metazoa > Arthropoda > Insecta > Zygentoma > Lepismatidae > Lepisma > Lepisma saccharinum. The sequence continues at coordinate 14,118 of JAGDQP010001196.1, read as the reverse complement.
TTTGAAATATTTTGAAAAATGTTTTAAAAGGGGGGCTGGAGCGAGGAGCCCTCTTAACATGGAACACTACAGTATTTTATGCATAGTAAAAATAGTTTTGCTTATATATGCATAATGGCACAGAACAGTCCTGTACGTACTACAGTATAAAAGACAAATCAATGTGGACAATAGCCTTCAGGCGAATGTACCTACAGTCGCCTTCCCTTTCAGATATTTTCTCTCAACGCATGGTGATAAATTCCTGCACCTGGTCACATTAACTGAGAGCGAACGAGTGACCGGTTTCCCGTTGCGTACCACTACTAACACTTTCGACTTCGACTTGTTCAAAACGTCCGAGCGTTTGTATGTTGAATGTTTATTACGAATTAGTTTGGTCGTTAGTCGCTTGCAAGTTGGTGCATGTTTAAGATCCAGATATATTATTTGTTCCATGTTCATAACTACTTCTACTTTCACTGTCAATATTGCTAGTGTCCACTACACCTTAATCCAAAGATACATGCCAGACCTTTAACGTAATGTACATCCTAATCTGCAAATTCTATGATGCATTTTATGTGGGTGGAAAAACAAATGGACTCTTGAATATTCGCATTAACAACCATCGCCACTTTTGCCCCATGAACAAAGCAGATGCTCCAGTCTTACACACCCAGTTACACATTGCCAATTTTGATCTGTCTCTCTGTGTGGCTATAATGCACGTTCTGACCCATACGACCAGCACTTCAACAGCCTGTAGAATGGATCCTTCATTAATGGTTTGAGCGCGAAAATGAAACCTAAAACGTGGCCTAAACCTTCAATATCTCTTAACCTCCATCTCTCCCTCCCCCATTCATACAGCATTTTCAATGCATAATCTTACACGATCCCATCCTGAAACTTACACGTAATGCGTTAGTCAATTGTTTCTATCTTGATGCGTCGTCCGCTACGTGACACCACTATCGCTTCGCTCTGTTGTCTTCTTACTGACAAAGATCATGTAGATCGAAATATAGTGATTTCTCCTGTGATTTTTGTTTGTTTACCACCGAAATTATAATGTTGTAAGTATCCCTTTTCTCTCTCTCTCTCTCTCTCTCTCTCTAAAAAAAATGTCCTTCCGGCTTTCCCTTGTTAAATAATATATATACAAAGCCGGAAGGGCAATTTAAGGCAAAATTGAAGATGATAAAAGAAAGGAACACTTGCTACGTAATGGTCGTAGAATTTTTAATTTTATTTTATGTGAGTTATTTTAGTAACTATGGACTTTGGCCCACCACGAATATAAGTACAGTACAGTTTAAAATCCACAATTAACCATGCCCCAGGTGGGATTCGAACCCGCAATCTCATGAACGGCGGCCTAGCCCACACAACTACCGAGGTCGGCTAGTCCTGTAGAAGACACATTCAAATACGCCACACCTGGTAAATGCCAGGATGGTACCTTCTACTTTGTTGCTGACAGACACCTTCCCACATTTTTTCCCCTCCCGTATCCCGGCCTGAGCCTTATAAAGGCCATAAATTAAATTCAAATTCAATAATACAAACTCAGTAATCATAGAAGCAGACACAGATAAAAGAATAAGGCGATAGTGGCGCCACGTAGTGGACGACGCATGAATATTGAAACAGTTGACTACGTATTACATGCAAGTTTGAGGATGGGATCGAGTACGGATATGTATTGAAAATGCTATGTAAGTGCTGGGAGGGGCGGGAGGAAGTAAGATATAGTGCTTAAGGTTATTGAAGGTTTAGACCAAGTTTTATTTTCCCGGTCAAACCGTGAATGAGGGCTCTCTCCCATAGGCGGCGCATTGTGCTGGTCGTAGGTGGAAGAATATGTTTTACAGCAACACGAAGAGATAGATCAACATTGGTGTTGTGTGACTGGGTGTGTAAGGGAGACTGGAGCATCAGGTTTGTTGATGGCGCAAAAGTGGCGATGGTTATTAATATCAATATTCAAGGCTCCGTCTGTCCCCACTACATACAAGTTTTCACAGAATTTGCAAGTTAGGATATAGATTACGTTAGAGATATGGCATGACCCGTGCTGTCTTTTGTCTATGCCCATTTGACTGTCTTCATTTTGTCTCTGCCTGAACGAAGAACTTAATGTTCGAAAATTAATGAGTGTTTGCATTATTATTTGTGTGTGACTTCTACAAAAACTAGGTAAAATAAAGTAGAAACGGTGTCAAGTGCTTGATGATATGGTGTCGATTGTTTTGCTGTGAGAAGCAAGTGACAAATAAGAAACCATTTGAGTTGAGGAAACAAATGAAGGATGCAGAGAAAGAAGGTGTCATCACATTAAAATACTTGTGGTATTTGCTTCCATCTAACTCGAATCTATTCACACCATGTAGTCTGAATAAAACATTGAAGTGCTACAAAATCCGATCCAAAGATGCACTGCAGTTTAAACAGAAACTGTACAGATCGTGCAATAAAAACGTTCAATATTTGAAAGGTCATCGCCCTCGGCAGACAAGACAAGGCATACAACCGAAACCTTTGAATTTTTCGGCAACTTATAATATCTACAGCGTCCTGTTAAGATGTCACAGTACCTAAAAACCATTTCCTATAAATAATTACATTTTCGGCAGACAGAGTACAATAAATTTTGAAAATATTAAGATGTGGTAAACCTCTCTGTGAAAACAAAGTGGAGACCGTAATAGTTACAAGTCGGTAGAGATGAAGGCGTCGGTGAGGCACTTGATTGGTAAACTTCTTGGAGTAGAAAGCCACTATAACGCAAAGAAGTCTATTTGGCTCGGTGGCTTAGTGGTAGAGCGCTCACCTCTGGTGCTTGGGGTTGTCGAGGTCATCCCATGTGGGCTTTGTGGTGGACAAACACCATGTATGTGGGTTTTCTTTCTAGGTTCCCCAGTTTTCTCCCACTTGCTTCATTCCACCAATTCTTCCAAGTTTCCTAAAGGCCTTAAAATCCAAGTTTCCTAAAGGCCTTAAAATAAAATTCAAAATTCAGCAAAAAAGTCCGAACAAATCTATCTGTGTAGTGACCTGTTCATTAGAAACCGCATAAAGTATACAACAGTTCCATGACGTCTCCTATCCAACATATTTTATTGACAATGTTTCACTGAATTTTCTGTGAAGAGTTTAATATTGGCTGTTGGTCACCAGCATCGATCATATGTGGGTACTGTGTCATGTTAGACATCTGTGGCTGCAGAAAAACAAACTCTACTTACACAAGAAGAAATTCATAAGGAAAGAGCTAAAACAAGCCTTATTCGACAAACGTTCTGCAAGGCAGCTTAGGCGGTACGATGGATATGTAATAGATGTTGAAACACAAGCATCAGCATTGTTTGTGTGGACAGAAGACCTAGCGGAACGTGAGGTGTAACGAAGGTAGCCTCAGTGCTCTTAAAGTTACCTTTAACAGAATACACCACCTTAGATGGTTGCACTGCTCTAAATGAAAGCAATCACGTTGTACATGGACTTTGGTATTTCCTTGCCAAACATGAGGTCATTGTGCACAAAATCAGTTTAACATTTCCGGTGAGGGGCCATAGCTTTCTATCCACCGACCGTGTATTTGGGTGGGCAGAAAAACTATTGGAGAAGAAACCTATGATTATTGATCCGGAAGACTACTATCAACTGTATACAACTATCGGGCAAATTAAGAAGCTTGGTACTGATTGGATGCTGTGGAAAGTCTGAGCGAAAGGTTAAACACACTCAAACCTCTGGAGAAAATAAGTAAAAGGTGAGACTTTGTTTTGAAAAGCAAGTGTTGCGGAATGGGAAAAATTGCTGTGTTTGTAAAAGGACCCGAATTCCACCGTGCAAAGCAGCAGCTTCTCAAGACTCGCAGTGACAACATTCTTGAAGCACCATTTCAGGACGTTCCTTTGGTACACCCCGTAAGCATCACCAAGAAGAATGTTCTTGATGGGCTTCTGTCAGTGTTATTTGGCGGAAACTGGAAAATTTATGGACGTTTAGCCTGGTACAGATATATATGCAATAAAGTCTTCCCAACATGAAAGACTATTGGATTCCAGGTGAAAACTGATTAACTGTGTGATTTCTTCGAGGGTGATGATACACTTATTCATGTGTAGTATGTTAGGCTTAGTTTTCCTTGTTGGATACATTCAATTGACACTATTGCATTTCACACACACACAAAATAATAATCATAATACACAAAATAAACTATAAAGCTATATTTTACAAGGATCATTACATACTTACTTTGTTATTATATATGAGAGCACACATTTATTTTCTATAATGACCTTTACTCAGCATTATTTGCGTCCTTGTATGGTATACCCATAACCTTACTTATCCATATATTTAAATTTACAAAAGCCCGCATCCATAAGCTCATGAAATTTTGCTTTATACATATATATATTATTATTATTATTAATAAATTATATCCTAGATTTGTCTGGAGCACACTGACTGGGTTTCATGATCACTTTCATTCCATTCGCGTGAAACCGGTTCCTTCGAACCGTGAAAAAATGAAAAACATGTTTTTTCTCGCTTGCGAAAAATGTAATTTCCATGGACCTGTGAGCATTTGCATGTTACCTCCTCAAACCCAGATGTATGACCTGCTCCTCCTACTGTCACTATCAGTACTGCTAGTGTCCTTAAATCCCAAGAGTACATGCCTGTAACGTAATTTACATCCTAACCTGCAAATTCTGTGATGCCCTTTATGTTGGGGAAACAGGCGGATCTTTGGATATTCGTACTAACAACAATCGCCACGTTTGCTCCATTCTCTTTACACACCTAGTCACACACCATCAATTTCCATCTCTTTTCCCGTGTTGCTATAACACATGTTCTGGATCTTACTACCAGCACCTCAACATGCCGCCTGGGAATCTTCATTGACGGTTGGAGCTCGAAAATCATATCTGGCCTAACCTTCAATAACTTTTAAACTCCAATACATAACCTTACACAATCCCGTTCTGCAATTTGTGCGTTAGTTAATTATTCCGAACTTAATGCCTTAATGCGTCATTCGCTACGCGACACTACTATTGCTTGCCACGGCTCTTTCGTCTTTGTGCACGTGTTCATCACTGACATCTTACTTGACACAGATTATTCAGATCGAAATATAATGATGTCCCTTGTTCTTTCACGTGTTTACAACTGAAGCTATAATGTTGTGAGCATCCTTTCTCTCTCTCTCTCTCTCTCTCTCCCTTTCTTTCTTTCTCTTTCTTGCTTGCTTGCTTACTTCCTTTCTTTCTCTCTCGCTTTCTTTCTTTCTTTCTTGCTTGCTTTGCGTTCGTTCGTTCAATCTTTAATTTTACTTGGAGAAAATAAGGTAGAATAGGATACTTACGTATCAGGATTCAGAGACAAGGATACAGGAATTCGCAAACACAATAAAAATATGACAACGTTTCGCCGAAGGAGACGGACAAAGAGGACTAGTGCTAGGGAGCGGCCATGTTGACAACTGGTGCCAGGTTATGAGGCCGGGAAGATAACTAAATGGGCTGGAGAAATCACCAAATGGCGAGGGACGTGTGGAGGTAACTAGGGATCGGTAAGAGGCTTTCGAAAGGAATAAGAACCAGCGGGGAAGATGATAATAATAATAATAATAATGAAGAAGGAAATTAAAATTTAAAATAAAGAGGAATGAAAATAAACAAGAGCTGCGATTCTACTAACAATCTTGTGTCAAATAATGTTTACGCCAAGTTGGCGCAGCTAGGTATAACTGAATGGAAGCAATTTGAACAATTGATTTTTAGAAAATGGTTTGGCACTGCACCAATCAAGATGGTTCCAGGGGCTCTGAGCTAGTCTAGCTAAGACCTTCCGAACGACACCTCTACACCTTATAGTTCATGAGATATATTTTGGCATGGGCTGGCAACACTGACAACAGGGTTCCTGGGAGCGGGAACATCCGCAGTATGTTCCTATTGTGTCATACAGTGTTAATGCCAAGTTTGTTGCTGCTATGACTAAAATAATGAAATTTGATAGAAAATAGGCTGGCAGCACTGGTAAGAGGGTTGCCTGGCAACGTAGGTCCTCTCAGTGTTTTTGTAGTGTGTCGAATTATGTTTATGTCAAGTTTGGCTCATCTGGGTCAAACTGAATGGAAGCAATTTGAATAACTGATTTTTTTTAGAAAATGGGCTGGCAACAATGAACCACTGCACAAATCAGGACGTTTCTAGGGCCTCTGAGCTAGTCTAGCCAAGACCTATCCAACGACATCTCAAGCATCTCTTTACACTTCGTAGTTTCTGAGATTTAATTTCTGGACACTGACGGACGGAAATGAACGCGAATGGAATTCCTTTAGCTTTGCTATCAAGGGACCAAAAAAATGGAAGGAAGGAGAGGAGGGAAGAAGGAAACAACGAAGAAGAGGAAAAAACGACAGGGTGTGCAGGAAATGCAGTTAAGGCTGGTGCATGGTTGGCGAAGAGGATAGAGATGTACGCCTGTCTTTGAATGCTGATATCTTAGTACCTTTTTTGTATCTTATAAATCTAAGGGAAAGGAAGGAATACTTCCAGTTGAAAGCACATAAAATAATCACTATATTTCAATCAGTTGATCTTGTTCAAGGATGTAGACACAGAAGACGAACACGCGAACAGATAACAAAATTCAAAATTTATTCTTTTATCTCTGTGTACGTTCGCCTTTTGTTTCTCCTTAATTGACAACAATCAAGTGATTGAAATATAGTGATCATTATATGTGTTTGTGTTTTCAAATAGAACAAAAATATTGCAAGTATTCCCTCCGTATTATCTTTAATTTTATCTCCTCATTTGTGCTGGCATTATTTTATAGGCACACTTGGTGTATGCACTTCCTCCTCATCCAGTTTGTGGTGTCAATTATCTGTAATATCTTCTCTGGTGATATCCATTATATCTTTGATGAAAGATTCTTTTCAACAAGAAGTGTTATGTAACCATAGTAGTCACATAAATATTATATCTGTCTTATTCATATTTCGTATAAAGTTGGGAACAGTAACGTGAGTTGAGCCTGTAAGTACTTTCTTACAGTTTGTGGCTATTCCATCCAGGAGGTTTCGAAAATCCCTTGTTAGTCTGTAATGTACGACTGATAATTTTATCGACACTCTCCTACATGGATGAGAATCAATGCAAAAGCATGTAGTAGTAGTAGTAGTTCGTATAGTTACTGATAATAAACACCCCATAGAAAGTTAGCAAAATAAATAAGAAATAACCTCAAGAATTACTACATAATACAACAATTTTCTGCTATGTCGTTTGTTCAAAAAACAACAGCCTTCCGTATAATTCCGTTTTCGGGAAAGCTGAGGTTAGCTGTACTAATTTCTCCATATCCAAATCACTTGAACACTGGAAAGTGAATTTATCCTTAGGTTAGTAAGTATTCCCATGTCTCTTCGTGGCTGCTCCCCTGTATGGCTGTAACATGTAGTTCATTCAGCTAGCTCATCATTGAAATGATAGTAAAATGAATTTTTCTAATCCACAAATAGAAAAGTCATCTAATGACCCAACTGGCATAATTAGTGTTCGCGGAAGGACCTGCGGAGCTAGTAATGCCCTTTCTATTCATCCTGATTGTATGCTTTCTGTTTTGTTAGCTTACGACTTTACATCCATCTTCGTTACTTTCTCTTCAATCATTCCTTAATCTTGTTTGATCTCTGAATAACCGGTGTCCTAACCAGTTTCTTTCTCTTTGTCTCCAGTATTGACCGTCTCGCATATTCTCTTAAGGTTAATGTAAAGCAATGATGTCCAACCAAAGATGGCAGCACTAACTCCGTATATATCAAATGTAATTTTCTCGTTGCACGAAATTTCCATGCTGCTTCTGCAAATCCAAGCCTAAAGAGTTGTAACTTTCAGGGAAGAAAGTTCATAATTAATTCAAGAGTTGGAGCAATGCCGATTTTTTATTTTCGTTTTTCTTCATTGTTGAATTCGCTTGATTGTTGTTGTGAATATCAAAACCTATAACAATGAAGCTCTTTCAACAATGAACAAAAAAGAAAATGTAAAATCGGCATTGCTCGATTTCTTGAATTGGTTATATGAACTTTATTCCCTGAACATTAGAAATCTCTTTGCTTGAATTTGTAGGAGCAGCATTGAAATTTCGTGCAACGATAAAAATACATTAGACATATACGGAGATAGTGTTGCCATCTTTTGTTGGAGATCGTTGCTTTACATTAACCTTAAGCACTTACTCATTAGTATCTTCTCTGTCCCGCTGATTTTTCCGTTCTCCTATGTGTACTTATTTCGAAGATTTCGAGTTTCGTTTCGGCTGTATATAACACTAGACTCCACAAAAAAGCATTGAATTATTGTATTGTGAACTATTTGTTCATCGATCGCAGTGAAGTTTATTCTTGGTAGTGAATTCGTCGTCACTGTTGCTTTTTTCGCATATATATATTTTTCCGTAGCCTCACTTGTAATTCTTTCCACACACTTGAAGCGGAACATCTGCCCTACTTTTTATGTTCCAGTTTTGATGTTAGCTGTCAAACACATATGTTCTTAAGGTACCCTTAGAATCTAGTAGTTTGCTTTTCAGACTGATAATCGTGAGGGGTCTGAGTTCAAGTCACCATTGAGAAGGAAAAAATAATTAAAGGAACCTGAAGACAAGAAAAGATGAACTCTCGGAACTATCCAAAGAATGGACAACTACTGACAGCTACATTTTGTCAAGAACTGTTATTTCTTGGTTCATTCAGAATAAATTCCGACTGGGAATGAACGTTTGTGTCAAAATTGACATATGTTTCCCCAAGCCTGTATGGTATCTATAGACAAAAGCCCTGGCAGCTACATTCCCCACCCCCGGAATGGTGCTCGCCTAGGAACGTAAATCCTCAGACAAGTGACTGGCGTAGGTCATAGCTGCTTTTGCAATATCGAAATGCATTCCCCTAAGGAATAGATTTGAATAAGCTTTGATCATTACTTATAAAACAGTGACGTTTATGTATTATATTTAGTGCATCTTATCTCGAAACTGCCGTTAAAAGTTTGGCGATTGTGCTAAGCTCCTTAACACTTTTTAAAGATGTTTTGGCGAGTAGTAGTGTTTAGTAACTTTTCTTACTTACAGAGAACAGAGGAAAGAGCGACCGATGTTCAATGGTTCAGATAGAGAGTCAGACGAGGATCAGGTGCCTTCAGTCAGTTGTTCCAAAGAACAATTTTCCAATAAACCAGCAGGAATGGCAAACGGTGGTAAATCTTTTCTGGGTACTGTACCTCGAGTCCTGTTAAGGAGATGTGATGATAAAATACCAATTCCTTCTTCGGTCCCGAAAGGTCTCTTGTCGTGTAGTCAGTGCAGAAGGACATTTTGGATGAAATCAGCTTTTCAGAAGCATCAGAGAGATCATGACAGAGGAAGATTACACGTGTGCGAGATATGTAAACGGCCATACCTTTCATGGCAGAAATTTCAACTCCATGTAAATATGCATTCTCACCAGTGCTCTGAATGCGGGAGATACTTTGCAAACCAAACTAAACTTGTCGAACACGAACGCGTACATTGGCGAGTAAAATCGTTCGTTTGTCGCGTGTGTTCGAAAGCATTCTCACAGAAGGGCAATTTGGACCGACACATGTTCATTCATAGTGACATACGTCCTTATTCTTGTCAGGTGTGTGGGAAAAGATTCCGTCAAAAGTACCATGTATTTCAGCACATGCCCCTTCACACGGGCGAGAGAGCGTTTAGGTGTTCGGCATGTGACGCGGCATTTGTACGATACTCTCAGCTCTGGAAACATTCCCAAAAAATTCACAACAGAAAACCCATTTCTCGCGACGTAAAAGATGAGTTCAGTGTGTCTTTTGTGAAGAAGAAACCCATTTCCCGCATCGTAAGAGATGATGTGAGCGTGTCTCTTGTGGACAACAAGAAACCCATTTCCAGCATCGTAAAAGATGAGGTCAGTGTGTCTCTTGTGGATGAGTGGTGTCGCGAGTATGATGAAGGAATTCAGAGTTTAATTTTTGGTTGAGACGCATCCAATGGAATGCAGTAACAAACTTCTCTCAATACACCTTGGTCTTTGGGTCGTCGACCTGCCAGAAGGCAGAAAATTGATCATCTTTCACAGTTGTACACCAGTCGTATGAATTCCCATACAGTTAGAACCTTTATAAATGCATGTATATTATAGGTTGATATATCCATGAGTTGCTGGTGTTGTAACCGTCCAGCAACGTAGGGGTTCCGTTTTGATATTTACAAGTAAATGATTATTTTGTACTTGGAGAGAATTCTTTTCTTTTTTTCATCTTTTCATTTAGTGTTTAACTTGATGACAGTGAAAGTTAAGAATTGATATAAGTTTTATCTGTTGTCTTGAAACATGGAATTATGTTATATGTTAGTGATATAAGTGCATGTTCCTGCTAAAATAGCAGTATTAACTGAAAACAGGTTATGTATAGTGTTAGAGAGAGGAATTTAGCTTATGAAATAGTGATAATTTTGTTGATAGATTTCCTAGTAACTTCATTATTGTTTAGATTTTTGATGCATGTTGAATTAGCAAACAATTTGCACCGAACTGGAAGAATGCATTTAGTTGGGAAATCAAATACCCAAAGAAACGCCGTATTCAGAAACGTTTTCTTCAAGTTACTAGCGCTGTACTAACCAGTGATTGACAATCTTTTAACAATGGTAGTCACTCGTTAATGCAGCGCTAGTCACTCCAAAAAATGTTTCCGAATACGTCTGTTTGTTTTGTTTATTATTGTATGTTGATTTCTTTCTTTTAATGATATAAAATATATTTTTAAATATCCTTAGAAGATACTTTATGATATAGTCCTTTATGATATAGATACTTTATGATATTGTGAGTAATTAAAGATTTGGAGTTAATTTGAGATTGTAGATTTATATACTAGTGAGGTGTAAACACGTGTAAGCCAATCTTTATGGATTCTAAAGAACTAGTCTATAGGAAGTTATGGTGCCATATTGAGTATGAATAAAAATACGTATCATTTGGTATAATTACTGTCGAGTGGATACATGAACTAGTCTTATTCGTGAGACTGAATTTCTGTTGGACTTACGGGCTAAGTTCGTCTAACTAGAAATAATACGTTTTACAAATAACAGACGCAAATGAAGCCGCTGTATGTAGATTTCACCGATAAGGCAGGCTCACTAAAATTAAGTGGGAAAAGAGAAGAAATGGTAACATATAGCGGCTGAGCTGCCAGACATAACTGTGGCCAGTTCATCAAAGCGGAAGAATTGCTAAAATAGTCGGAGAAAACACTAAACGGTGATGGTAGGAAAGACTTAGATAAGAAACCGAGAGTTTTAAAGGAGCTTCCTTCGAGGATTACAAATTAGAAGGAAATAATAATACCTTTTGTGTTAGTATCCTTAAAAGTGAAAATCCATAATCATTCTACACTGCTAGGAAGAGGTGAGAGCAGACGTATTTTTCTATTGTTTTCGCCAATTACAAACCAGGTACCCCAGCCTCCGTGGTGTCATGGTTACGATCACGAACTTCGGATCGATACTAGGGTGGGGGGGTGCGCAGATGCAAGTCCTGCTTCTAGCTATACTGACAGGCTCTACAGGCCAATGTCGATATGGTACCTATGGACACACACACATGCTCATTCATAGTGACATACGCCCATATTCGTGTCAGGTGTGTGGGAAAAGATTTCGACAGAACTACCACGTCTTTCAGCACATACCCCTTCACACGGGCGAGAGAGCGTTCAGGTGGTGCTCGGAATGTAACTTGGCATATTTACCGTACTCTCAGCTCTAGATACATTCAAAAAAAAAAAAAAAAATCACAAGAAGCCCATTGTTCGCATCGTACAAGGTGAGATTATCGTGTCGCGAGTATGATCAAGGTATCCCGGGTTTGAGTCTTGGTTGTCACACACCAAGTGGAATGTAATAACAAACCTCTATCAATACACCTTGCTCTTTGGGTCATAGATCTGCCAGAAGGCAGAAAACCGATCATCTTTCAAAGTTGTACACCAGTCGTATGAATTGCCATACAGTTAGAACCTTTATAAACGCATGTGTATTATAGGTTGATATTATTTTGTTCTTAGAGAGAATTAGTTTAAGTATCTTTTCATCTAGTGTCGAAGTTGGTAACAGTGAAACTTAAGAAAGAGTATAATTTTGATTTGTTGTCTTGAAACGAGAAAGTATGTTATGTGTTAGCGATATAAATGCGGGTGTATATAGTGTTAGAGAAAGTAACTTAACTTATGAAACAGTGATAATTTTGTTAAAAGATTGAAAGATTGCCTAGTAACTTTGTTACTGTTAAGATTTTTGATAGTTTTTATGTTTGTTGAATTAACAAACGTGTTTGCACCGAACTGGAAGAATTCATTTAGGTGAGAAATTCAATATCCAAAGGAACGCCGTACCACGAGGAGATCGTTAGTAAACGCCGAAGGCTTAATGTTTCGTTTATTATTGTAGTATATGATATTGATTGCTTTCTGTTAGTGTTATGAGATATATTCTTAAATACGCCTTAGAAGATACTTTATGATATTGTGAGTGTTTAAAGACTTGGAGTTAAATGAGATTATAGATTTATGTACTAGCTATAGAAATGTTAACACTTGTAATCCAATCTTTATGGATGCTACAGAATAAGTCTATAGGAAGGTATGGTGCCATATTGAGTATGAATAAAAATGCGTATCAATTGGTACAATTATTGTGTAGTGGATACATTATGTAGTCTCGTGAGACTTAATTTCTAATAGACTTACGGGCTAAGTTCGTCTATATATAAATAATACGTTCCTAGGTATTCGATAAAATTCGACTTACTTTTAGAATACACCTTAACATACAAATCAGCGACAGTGTTGTACTGAAGAAGTGGCGTGGATTGAAATTCTGACCGAGGTTTCGTTGGTTTTCGTCAGTTACACCAGAGGGTTGCTGGAGTAATATGTTAAATTAAGACCAGGAACGCTCCCTTTTTCTATAGACAGGTTAAAGAAGCGGTTGCGATATTTTTTTTTACAGTATGTACCACAAAACACAAAAATTAATTGAACAGCGAAATTTCGTCGCACGAGTGACGTTCACTAAACAGTAGAGAAAGTTAAGAGAGAAAAGGTTTCGAGAAACAGTCATGTTGTCATTGTGAAAAATTCAGCAGCGCCATCTGTAACGTCGAAAGCTCATGTCTTTTTTTTTTTTTCCGTAACTTGTCCAGTGCACTTAATACCTTCTGTGGCTTTATGTTGTCATGTTCATTATATGGTAAATTAAAGTCGAGAAAGAATTTTAGGGTTGTTAAGTAGTTGTACAAATAACAGACGCAAATGAAGTGACTAGATTTCCCCGATAAGGCAGGTTCGCTAAAATTAAGTGAGAAAAGAGAGGAAATAGTAACGTAGAACGGCTGGGCTGCTAGAGATAACTGTGGCCATTTCATCAAGGCGGGAGAATTACCAAAATAGCCGGAAAAAACACTAAACCGTGATGGTAGGGAAGAGTTAGATAAGGAACGGAGAATTTTGAAGGAGCTTTCTTCAAGGATTAAGAATGAGAAGAAAATAATAATAATATCTTGTGTGTTAGTATGCTTAAAAAAGAAAATCCATTATCATTCTGCGCTGTTAGGAAGAGGTGAGAGCAGCCACCAATCACAAACCAGGTACCCCCGTTGTGTTATGGTTACGGTCCCGGACTTTGGATCGATACTAAAGGGTGCGCAGGTTCCAAGTCCTGCTGCCGGTTATACTGACAGGCTCTACAGGCGAATGTCGATATGGTACCTAGGCAACTACTGTTACCTTTCCCTTTGCTGCGAACGGAAGAGTGCTTGACGAGGAATACTCTCACAGACAAGTCAGGGCTTAAGCCATAGCTACCTGCCTGTCCCATAAGTGCTAAGTTAAATAAATAAATCATTCCTGAACTGCATGTAACATTCCTGTGAATCATTTCGTTTTCCCCTTTCATAAATCTTTCTTTTGGACTTGGTTTATTTTTTGAGTTTTTAAAATATTTTTAACAATCTTCTAATTAAACATT
>JAGDQP010001195.1:42166-129811 GCA_022664845.1 Lepisma saccharinum | reverse complement strand
GCTGAAAAATATTTATATTGGTGTTTATTATTCATTATGCTGCATACGTTTCTATTTTTGTGTGTGTTTTTATATTTTGTTTGATTTGTGTTTCTTATCTTCTTCTTTTTTGAAACATGGATGTTTCAAGGTGGGGCCTATGTTTGGTCCGATTGACAGCTCTTACAAAACTTGAAACAGTCAAAATACAGTGTTTATTTTTGCTCATAGATGGCTCTTGGTTCAGTTTTATTCTACCCCAGAACCTCGTATTCTGGCGGCCTATTCTCCCTTGTTCTTCAAAAACACCGTTAGGCCACCCCCGCGTTTTTTCTTTAGTGTATCTGTGCGTGTAGTGGAGTGTGCTTCTTATAGAGATAGCTGATCTCAAACTCAACTTATTATAATTACTTACTTATAGTGAAATACTTTATACAGTCCTATTCATAGTATTTACACAAAATAAAATATCTAATTACCTGTTCAAGTGTTTATTTCTTGTGAACAATTTACGTATGTGTAAAACGGAAAACATTTCGTTTGGTATCATCCTTGTGCAGACAATCTTATACAGGTCGCAATTTCATACGATCCTCTTTTGGCCAGATCTTCATGTCAAATGATCTTGTCTTCAATTCACACAGTCAGATTTTAGTTACCCAAGTTTCTTTTGTAAAATTTATGGCAGTCGTTGCAACTGGAGAGAAAAATCGCTTCCTGCAGAACAGAAGCAAAAGACTTCTTAGTATCTGGATCAGCTTTAGCAGCGTCTTTCTTCGCTGTAACTACCTTCTTCTCTCTTACATGTTCTTCCAACTGATACTGGAATTCACTTTTCCTTGTGACATAACCGCTTGTAAACTTCCGTTTAATCCACAGTTGCTTTTCTTTGGGTGAAGAAATTAGTATGTGTCTTCAAAACTTTATTACAAATTGTGTAATTAGCGTACACCCATTTTCAGAATATTTCTAATTGAACACGTCCACTATCTATCGTTTGTTCAAAGCTGATCGTAGATAGTCCCTTTTCACCTTTTTTCAACAATAATGAGACTCTATGGAAAAGAAACATTGACACATTTCCATTATCACTTTTCGTCTTTCTTCTATTTTCTCCTCTTCTTGATTGCTCTACCGGTTTCTCCACTTATCTTTGGTAACAACTCCTGTATTTTTTTTCTTTTCCATTGCTGTTCTAGAAACATTTTTCTGATACGCTTAAAATAACCCAAAACATTGCCTTACGTACTGGATTAGGATTTTCCTGTTTGTGAACAGACTGTTATTTGTTATAAAGAGACTACTCAATTTGTTGACATCATATGGAAATGTTGGTCCACTGTCAATCCGCGTTTCTTTCAGAGGGGTTAATGGGGGTATTACCTCCCCAGACTGATTCAATCACCCCCAATTAAAAACAGAAAGTTTTGTAACAACAAGGGTTCATTCATTGTTCTACTAGAATTGTATGCCTTCTCTCTCCTCTTTTACCCCTCTCCAAAAATCCAAGATACCCGCAGAACGCTTTTCCTGAAAGAAACACTGCTGTCAATGTCTTCGTAGGTTGAACACATTTGGCGATCCATTTTGTTCTGTTGAAAATTTTAGACTGCAGTACCTTGAATATGTTGTTATATGAGTCAATTATTTGGATTAGTAGTGCGCCGTGGGTAATCACTATATGGAATTCGTTGTATTGTGGACCTTCCGAAAATAAACAGTTAACGTATGCATAAACACTAACGCTAAAGCTATTGCGATACTAAATTATTAGACTGGCCCATCTAAAATAAAGTTTACCCAAAGTTTTTACTAAATTCATTGTTATCAAGGATAATTTATTTGATGAAGTACTAGAGGTAAGCGATAGGAAAGCAGTATATTTACATTTTAATTATATATTATGTTTTATTAATTTTTTAAAAAAATACATTGAACACTGTAAAAAAGTATAGAGTATCGACAGTCAGAAATAAGTATTGGTATCGAGAAACTCTGCTATCGACCCATCTCTAGTATATACTCAACATTCACTGTTACTATGAATCACTAAAATTGTTTCTTACGAGCTTAATGGGCAAGGAAGTAGATAACTGGTCCACCCTATTTTATAGACATTAAGAAGTATTGTTTTTGACATGAACAAGGGAGTCGATGAGAATAAATAGCATTCCTTATGTAGTCAGAAACGTTATTTTACTATTTCTAACGAAAACTAACCTAACTTTCCTAACATAAAATCAGTAATGCATAGGGTGGACCAGTTCTCTTCACCCTTTCCACTTTGTGTATACTTTACTATCAATCTATCATTACGCAATAAGTAGAAGTATATACCTTTCCTCCATATAAGAATGTATACTTTATTGAACATTTTAGTAAACAGTAGTTATCCACACATAGATAATCAAGATAGTTGCTAATAAAAGAATATGCGTGGCCACTAAAGTACAGTAGTTCCGAATAATGTGAATCAACAAAATAAGTAAGCTTGATAGGTAGGTAAAGGTAAATAACCAAAAGCTTTATTCAAAAACACATACTTTAAGCAAATCGTATTCTCAGACAGACAACAAGACCATTTGCGCATTCTCACATTTGTGCACATATACTAAAGACAAGCCGCTGACAATTCCCAATACCATTATTATTTAATAAATACTTTGCCAGCTGAGAACAATAGTTAATTTTGAAAGAACCGTAAGCAAAAGACATTAAAACATAAAATCAACATTAAACGATAACATTAACAGCCTTCGCCATAAAACAATAACAGAAATTATTTACTTCATCATTTTAATTAAAACTTCTTTTTCAGTCAAAGCAGACAACCTAATCCCTTCGCAGCAATAGTAGTAGACTAGTAGTAGTCATAACAGTAGTAGTATTTGTATTAGTAGTATAGAACACAGGCTCTATCCTTCTCTAGAGCACAGTACTTACTATTAAGCTGTATTGTCTTCACCCTGATATTTCTCCGCGTAAAATATTTTGCGGCATTACTATAGTAGTGACGCACCAATTTTAAAATCACTAAAACCAAACCAAAATCACTTAAAACACACACATTACGTGTTCATAGGAGGCGAGCGGTTTACGCAATTGTTTTCTTGCACTTTTTGTAGATTATCTTAGATTAGTGACCATATGAACGTGGAGGTTACGTAAGGTTAGGTGCGGTCATGTATCATTACAAAATGTATTTTTATATGTTCACATTTATTATTAATAATTCCATATTTTCCTTTTTCGTAAATTATCTTAAATTAATGAACATATGAACGTGGAGGTTAGGTAAAGTTAGGTGCGCTCATGTATCTTTACAAAATATATTTTGACACGTATTCACATTTACCTTCAACACACAGGAGTGTTAACTCTCCCAATTTCCATTAGAAAGTCGTGCACAATTGTTTCGGGGCCTTTTCCTTTCCTTACATAAATACTCTGCTAAATAACCTTCAAAATGCACTTTCCCTCGTCATTTCCATACCATTCAATAACAATAACGCAAGATATGTCATAATCATCACAAAGACACGCAATTTCAACACTGCCTTACCGCCTTCCACATGACAACAACTGTAACTCTACGCAAAATAGTTCCTTCCGCCACAACATGCAGTGCGTCCTAAAACATCTTCAAAACACACTAAAACTATCATTATTCACTTCAAATGTTACCAACATCAATATTTACCTCCCTAATACTCTCAGACATCACACAATTATCTCAATTCCTCCTGTAAATTTCTAAAAATTGGTGCGGCACTACTATAGTTAACCCTATTTTGCTGATATCATGTAGAAACATTATATTTGTTGAACATGAAGTAAGTAATAAACATTATTTATATAAATATGGAAACTCAAATCAAGATTTATATACTAATCGAAGTTGGCCTTACTCATAATCAAACCCCACTACACACCAATGCACTGAAAGTTATCGTCCAATGATGTCATGCATATTTCAATGCACATTTTACAGTGAAATTCGTTCTGTAGTGAAGAAAGACTTCGATGCCATCCTTTGCTTTAGCAGTGCCCAGTTTACTACCCAGTGTCTGCGTTCTTGTCATTGCCTTTCTCAGTTCAATTATTTCCTCTCACGATACGAAAAATTATAATTATTTTTATAAAAGCTTAGATTACTCATAATCGTATCAGACTTAAGCGTTTTAAATGTGCTAATCTCCTAGACCTTAAGACTTAAATGCTAAGTAATACATAGAATGCGTCATTCCGACCTCAAAAGTTCATCTATTTATTTACTGCATAACGTTCAAAATTAGACGAAATTTATAAGGGCCAGATTTAGTTAGAGTACATACAAGGTGTTTATAATGGTAGTGACTTTTACGAAGGTAATTGATCTAATCGTTCTCAGAAGATACATGAATTAAACTGCCAAGGAGTTAGTGTCGTTACCTTAGGAACGTTTAGCTTAAGTATGCCAGATTTGGACAACATCAGTTGAACGGTCTAAAAGAGCTTCGATTACAATACATTTACAGACCTGGCAACTAAAGGAGCTTTGTCCAATAATTGAATCTCTTTAACCATGGAAACGGTAAAATAGTTCAACATTCTAATTTGCTTTAACTCCTAAGGGCTCTATCACAATCATACCAAGTTTTGAAGCAAATTGGTGTAACTATTCTCAAATGATACGCCATATCAATTTTGGAGAGAATAGACCCATTCGTTTTCGCATAAGGGTGTAATAATGTGTTTTAGCTATGTTCCTTTACCATGGGAAAATATAACTCAGATCACAATAAATAAAATGGCTTACGTCACTAACTGGCTAGAGTACTATCTCTATCTCAAATTTGGTGAAGGTCCGTTAAACAGTCTATACTCTTAAAAATTTTCTGAAACATTCCTAGAAAAAGTTAGACAACCGTAGCTACCTGGGGATTCCCATTAACATGGCTAGTAAAAAAAAACTGCCACAGTTTAGTTTTTAGGAATACTAGGAGCAAGGGGGAAAATAAGAGAAGCTTGAATGAGATCTGAACACGGGTTCATCAGTTAGAAATCCAGCGTCTTACCGGCTGGACTACATTGCCAGACATGGCATTCACCAGATACAAACAGTATTGATAGTCAGAAGGTGCGTTGCCAGACTCTGAAGAAATAAACTAAGTTGATCCCACGACTTTACACCACATTTTAAACACTTTTGAATAATACATATTTGTTAACTAGGGATCGAAATTCCCATTAACTTAGAATATTTCCCATTTTCCTTTGAAATACGAAGTAATTAAGATGGCGGCAGCAAATACTTGATCAGAATTGCACTCATGGGTACGATAAGAAACCATCTTCTCATTCTGCACATGTACAGAAGAACTGACAACTGAATCTATCTACCTCAAGGCACGAAAAGTCTCTGCGATTTTTCTTTGATTTCAACGAAACAACATGAAGTACTAAAACTTCTGCGAAACTTTAGTGAGGGTCAGTTCTACAATCGACCGCTAAACTTCTAATCAGTGCTAAGTTGAGGCCAAGTCTGATTTTGGCCAATGAGTTCGCAAAATGAGAGTTGGCTTCAACTTAGCGCTGACAAGAAGTTTAGCGGTCGATTGTAGAAATGACCCTACTATTATTTTGTATATGCATGGTCTTTGGGAAAATTAAATAAATGGTAATTCGTTTGTAAATGATGAAAAGTAAACACATAATGGGATAGAAAAGAGAAAATGAAATGGTATGTATGTAAGTGCAGGACCGTAACTTTTGCGTTTGCTCTTGGCACTGTTTACGGTAAGTAAATCTCTAATTTGCAGGTAATTGCAACTTATTTGCTTTAAGGACTTCCAGCTACTATTTCAGGCTGCTTTCGTGCAGGTAAGGTAAAGTAATTTATGCATTGTAAAGTAATCATGCATTTTAAAGACTTCTAGTCAGTGTTCTAAGTTGCTTTTGTCCGTAATGCTTTGGTCCAGTCAATATAGTAATTCTTAACCTAAGCTAAAAGCAAGCGGGAACTTTTAGCCAGTCTTCGTGATTACTTTTGCCCTTTACTCAATGCCATTGAGTTTATAATATATTGCGATATATTATGACATCTACATGATATGTTATTATGATATCTACTTGTTGCGTTCAAGATATATTTGATTTTGATCTTTTTGATAAAATCATTTTTGGATTTTGTCCTGTTATCTATGAAGTTGTTAGATCTTCATATTTTATAAGAAAATCTTCTAAAGTTTATCCTGACCCATTTTAGTAGTTCAATATAAATAAATGTTCGATAGCAACATGTCAACAATAGGTCTCAGGATCAGTGTGTACTATAAACGTAATTTTGGAACAGACTCGAGTATGAAATGGACTTTCATGTATTATGTACCTGAAGCCCTGCTTTTCTTATGTTTGTTATGTAAGATTTGAAATTCATTCTGCACTGAGAAAAAATACCTAGAAGCACGTTCTATTCAGTTGAATGTAAGGTCTTGTAAAAACATGATTAACAATTGAATCAATATACATCTTTACGTATTAATTATTAGTAAAACATGTGATATACAGTAGATCCTAAACAGTGTGCTCATTAATAGTAATGTAATTAGCTTTCTCTTGTATTTTTTTTTACTTAGTTTTGTCTTCTTTTATTCCAGAAACTAAAGGAAAATGTCACGAATTGGGCTTTATTTTCATCAATGTTTTCCCCATAATTTCTGGATTTTATACACATTTGAAACTTTGTTAGTTTCCTCCCGTAAATTTCTAACTACAGATTTAGTCAATCTTTTCGTACTCCAGCAAACGGCGTCGTCTGCGTAAAGTCTTTATTTCGTATATACTTTACTAGAGAGATAGAGGGTGTCATTTATATAAAGGTAATGGACTTAGTTGGGTACCTTGTGGAACTCCGCATTTAATGTCAGTGTTATGGAACGAATGGTCTCCAATGTTGATTCTCTTTCTCCTTTTCAAACAATCTGAATATCCACCTTATTTAGTAGTTGATGAGACGGTGATGCCAGACAAATCCACTTAGAAGTTCCATGGACAAGAAAATGAGACGATAAATTGTTCTAAGGTATGTACTTTGAGAAGGCTAAAGGACTTTATGAAGAAAGGAAACCATTAACACTGAGAATGTATGACGCATAAAAAATAAATCAGTGTCATTATTGTCATAAATGACGAACAGATAAGAACGTTAATTACGTAATGTGAAAAAGTACGAGTGGAGAAAGTAGTAAATACTACATCTAGTGTATTTATCATCTGACAGTGAATGTTTTTTTCTTTCTTTTAGGTGTTGGAGAGGACAGACGTTGTATTATAAATGGTTCGGCACGAACTCTTGTACATTTTCGTCTAAGATTGTCTATTACGTAATCTAATCATTAACGCTCACTTCTTAGCGTGCATATAAACAAGAATTACCATACTAAGATCTTGTTACATTTGAGCCTCGTTCAGAACAGCTCTTGACTGTGTTTCATACGTTTCAATACACAAGTAATTTTAAAAATTATTTTTGTGGAAGGGAGCGGTGGAGAACTATTACTGCCGCTGAGTACATCTATTTTGTTTAAACAAATTTTTACATTTGTTCACCCTCTTTTAAAATTTTGGCATTACCATTACATAAGTTATAAATACGCGTAGAAGCTTTTAACGAAAACTAACAAGTTCTGATTTTGCAACTTACGCTAAAATGATACCATTGCAATTAATAAAAACAAACCCATTCCTTAAAACTTATCTTTTTATTTGTTATGCTTACTGACCTACATAGCTCCCAACTTTTTTCCACCATATCTTTAACTTACCTATCTTTGGTCAAGTCACTTTTTTTACAGTCCCCTTCCACGGGCAACTTACGTGGACTTAGCGCGCAAACTCTTTCCGTGCACTCAGCGTACATGAGAAAATACACTGCACCCCTACCATATATCACTGAGAAAAAAATAATAATGGGCGAATATACTTAAATACGTATGAATCATATTGAAATACCGTTATTACGTGACTTCACGTACTACAGGATGAAATAACATGCTTCGTACGTATTGTGGAAATCCTGAATTAACATACGTAAATGAAGCTGTACAGTGCATACTACATGTATGTACTGATCATCATGATTCTCACTGAGCTACATATGTACAACAACAACAGCCATACTTGCAACTTGATGTATCATACATACAGCACGACATTCCCTACAACAACAACGCATACAACATACATTTAGTATGGATATATTAAACGTATACCACAATATAACGTTCAGCAAGCGTGCATATAACGATATTTGTTAACCACATAGGCTACTAGGCCTCGTATCCTACTTTTACCTAACATATTTTCCTCAACTGTTGTCAACTGTGAATTGGAAATATCAAACACCCCATGGCCTTCGCATGCTATGGTGAATCCAAGTAACGTAGACTACTTCCTGCCTCAATACCCTGTAAATACCACCCTCAGGTACATCCATTTACTACCCTGTGTACTCCATATTTCGGTACTACGTAACCTTGTAGGTCACCCAAAGACTACACTGTTAAAAAGGTTTATTCAAAAACGAAAAAAAAAATTCTCGAATTTGAGAAAATTTTGGGCTCAATCTGGCTCCGACTAAATTTTGCTCAATTTTGAACACGTGATGGTGCTCAAAAAATGAGGGAAAAAGTCTCAAACATGAGATAAAACTACTCGAAAATGAGTTTAAATTTCGGTTCAAACATGAGAAAAGTTGGGACTATTTTCAGAAAGGAGAAGAAATACATCCAAAAGTGACGAAGCATATGCTCAAAATGTTGAGAACGTAATGACTCAAAAGATAGCTCCGGAGCTACGAAAATGAGAAAATAGTTGGTCAAAATTGAGAACATTTGTTTCAAAGTTTTGAGAGGGTAATCACTCAAAATCGTTATGAGAGCTAAGAAAAATGACAAAATATTTATTCGAAATTGAAAGAAACATATTCACATTGTGAGAAGGAATTTACTCAAAATGACGAGTGCGAATGAAGATGAGAAAATATGTATTGAAAATTGTCTCAACTAAGTATAACCTGTAGTGGGACTACACCTCTAACAAACAGTAGAGAACCTTATCCGTGATCGCATCAGTGTTTCTCAGCCCTCTCCTCACCTACGTCTAACTAAAGACAAACACAGGCTGCAAAGATAAAAATATTTATTGAACAGAGGATAAGCATAAATATCCCCCTGTAAGTGCTGCACCCTGCACACATAATTTATATTCCTGCTGTACATATCCATCTGAGGTACACATCATTTTACAATACTAAATTGAGTTTGTACTGTACAATCGCTTTAATCTGCATAACGAATCATTATTAAACATATTTAAATCATGTGCCAATAATACAACACAGAAAGCAACAATTTAGCATAATACAAGCAGTTACTCACTGCAACTTTGCATCATTAGAAGTAGAGTCATCTATTGACAAAGCGGGAAATGCAACAGGCGACAGTATGTTATGAAACTCATTCGCCTTTATTAGGAGTTTATTACTACCACAACAGGTAAAAGCACTTTATAATCTTACGAAAAATAAACCTTAGCCCGACAGTATGTTTTATTTTTGCCACGATCACGCCCGCGTATGAATATCACATACAGTCGCAGTGATACAGACTGAACTGTCCGACAGAGAATTTAGTTCTTGTTGTATGTTTGAGATCATTGCACTTGTTTACGATATTCTTTTACAACGCTCGCCAGATAACAAACTATGTCTACAGATTTCATTTAATTATCTCGCAGGATTGTAGTATTACCTTTCAAGAGAGACACAGTTTGAATAATTGCATCAGCTCAAATTTGAAAATTATGCCTTAGCTCGTATTTCAGAATTACCATTCTCAAATTTAAATTTTTGAGAATATTTTTGCTCACTTTCAAGTAAAATTTACTCCATTTTTTTTAGTAGGAAAATTTATTCATTTCTGAGAAAGTCATTTTTAACAGTGTAGATAGACAATACAGAATTCTAAGAATATATCATACCTTCACACACTTGGATCAATTTGTTAGATTCCTTTTCCCCTCCTTTCTCAATTAAATATGACGCATTAGCTCCTCTAGCGAAAAAAATTGCCAGGATGAAACATACGTCCGCCGGAAGATCAGCATGCATATTACATACGAATTTCACTTACCTTTCTGTTGTAACTCAATTCTTCACTGTTTGGATGACGCATCCTTCTATAAGTATGTGTCAAACTTAAAACACATATTCCATACATACATTGTAATGACATTTCTGTAATATACTGCAGTTGCATGGTGTAACAATATTTTCGAATTTCCTGTTTGCGTATATTTCATACTTACAAAAAATGTTTCATACGTATTTAACTAGTATATCTACGTTGTTCATATATATCTGTTCTATACATACGTTCCTACGTCTAACATTTTTTTAAATTTAGCCACAGACTATAAAATCAAAATGACATAGATGGATTGCGTTTCTTCTGACAGAGATGGATTGAGTTTTTTCCCAATAAGTAAATTTTCCAACCTAAACTACAATGAGCATCACTACTGCAACTGTAATATAGAAGAATGACGGAAAAAGTCATTGACGGAAATATTTGAATTCTGGAAAGGTAATTGACGAAATTTTTCAATTCCTCGAACGCAATTTAGACCATCGAATTAAAGATTTTCCGTATTGTCACAACATGTCGCACTGAATCATGTTTGCAAATAGTTTACATCTGAATTGATGCAACTCAGGTCTAGCTTGGCTAAATGACGATTGTCAGGTGCATCTCGAAGTTCGCATTCCACTTCAAAATTATCTTTCTTCTATTGCTAACCCACAGAAATTATGTTAATGATCGAGAGAAGCTGATCAGGTATTTTCAAAATGACAGGTGGAAACTTTAAATTGAAACCAGATTGTTTCCTTAAAGCTGCTAGATCTCTGACAGGGCAATGACATTTTGCAGACTTTAATTCCTGTGGTTTACATCGAAAAATAAATACATATATATGAGACTAAAGGCAAGTTACACCATTAACGCTGCTAACTTCACACTTTACAATCACCAGCAAAGAGTAGTAACTCAGAATTACAGCCCTCAAAATTATCTGGAAGATAGTACATAGAGAGAACAAGAAATAAAGGTTCTAAGACGTAACTCTGGCGAACACCAGGAAGACTGACGATAAAGCAATCTTTGATCATAATATGTATTCTAATTCGGTAACATACGTATGTAGATACAATATGAACTCATCGATTATAATTAATATAGATGAATGAGACTTGACAAACGAATGTGCTTATGTTGAATGCTACAATATTCAAAGCTATTCACAACCGATTTTATTCATTATCAATTCAAAGCTATATCAATTAAATAAATACAAATCTGTCTTCTTAGAACGGGGACAATTACATCAATACTTAAATGTTTTTCACCTATCGTGTATCCCTTGCACGTAACATGGAATATTAAGAGATACAATGAAAGAATAATTTGGAAAAAGTATCATAGCAAGGGAAGGTTCCGGAGTACGAGTCAAAATTTTATATAAATTAATGTTAGAGCCTTTTTATAGACATTTGTATGATGAATCTAAATGTGGCCTCCGATTTTTATCTTCATCATACACTTTTCGAGTTATCCGCATGGCAGTGCTCAAAATGTCTTGCGTTGATAAGACGTTAATACAACGTGTATTCAATATGTTATTTGCAACTATGGCATAGATACTGTTTATTGTGTTTCTCACTAATGTTATGTCAAAAAAATATAATTAAAAACTAATTGAATGACACAACTAATTTTTATGTTCTCATGTGCACGTTGGAAATAGATTTAATTTTAAACTATATTTCAATGAAGATAGAATTTCGTTAATGTGACGTGTTTTCAACTTTCTTTTATACCATGTTATACATTTCGTTTCATACGTATATTTCTAATTTAACTGCATAAACATTAAAATTAAAAGCAAATACAATGGAATTAACTACAATTTTCATGTTCTCATTTGCATGTTGAAAATTGATTGAATTTTAAACTATACTTCAACCAACATTTAATTCCGTTAATAGGGCGGTAATGTGAATTTTTTTTCAGCTATGGCATAGATTTCGCTTTATATGCATTTTTGTAAGGTGACATATTATCTTATTTTGTAAGGTGACTTATTGAGAAATACAAATTTAATAGTGGTGAAAATGTTAAAGAAACAATGCGCATAACAAAGAAAGAAGGAAAGTAAGTTCTCTTTATTCTTATTCTTACATGAGAAACGACGCCTCTGGATTTGTGGCACTGCGTTCTAGACTGACTGTTTCTACAAATACCGTAAAAAGAAGTGAGTGATTCTCAAGGTGGATCCATGGATGAAGGGATAAGGAGACAAATTACCAACGACGAGTGCGGAACGTACCTAGTTCGAACCCCACAGCAGCGTTTGGAAAATTAACACCGTTTATCATGATGTAAGAAACGGATAAAATGAAACTAAATGTGCTTATACTAATAGGCAACATTCATGCTCTGGTTTGGCCAACTGAACCCGTTTCTTCCTAGTTTTTTCTCAACCATTATTCAACGTTGAACAAGCGGACATTTCGGTATATTTAAATCTTTAAAACAACGTTTCAGTACTAACGTTTAATCCACGTATTTTCAACGTTTGTGTGCTACTGGGGGTTATAAATACATGTCTTTTTGAAGCTGGAGTGCTGCCCCCGTGCGACAGTTATCAGAACTCGATCGAATAATCACCACAACCGAACTAGCGACGTATTAAATAGCGTAACAACTTGATTAAGTCTCGGAAGTTTTATGAAAACTGCAATAGCATATTAATCATTCCACCAGTAGCACACAAATGTTAAAATACGTGGATTTAACGTTAGTAACGAAACGTTATTTACCAGTTGTATACGTATCAGAATATCCGCCTATTCAATGGTATATTCGACGTTGAAAATTGTTGAGAAACAGCTTGAAATCGACATTTAGAATATACGGAAAACGTATTTTAGAAACTTTTTTTTAAACGTTGCTAATGCACACCTGTTCAACTTTACATTTTCAACCTCTAACACTGTTAATTGCAAGTATCCATGATGCGCCACCATTTTGCCCATTATATCCGACATTAATAGGTACTTTACATATAGGTTTGCTCGACTGCCTTACTTGCGTTATTAGTATTGTGGAGGCCTCCAAAATTTTGAGGTTTGCAATGCTGTAGCTACCTTAGTTTGCAACCGTGGCAAATGAGTTTGATATTAAATATTTTCCACTTACATGTAGTTTTGAAATATGTAATAAGCTGACGTAGTGGCATTTGAAAAATAAAACTTTCTATTGGGTTGGCAACACTGTTCATCCTGTGTTAATGCATAATATGTTTTAGGAATTCTCTCTTGGTGTACTTTCTTGGTATCAAATTCGGCTAATTTTTCCTTTGCTGGTTCAAAAGTTATTAGAGATTATCTCATGTACCCGGTATACTGTAATTTGTTCGCACTTCTAACTTCCGTTTCCCCTATCTCCTTTCCCCCTGAGCCATTGCACCTATAATTTTGGTGTTCTACTTCTCTATCTACCGTCTTTCAGCTGTTTTATGTCTCATTCGGCTTTGCTCGTATCAGATCGTGACCTTTCCTTCTGAGCTTTAGATACCAAAAGGCCATAAATGAAATTCAAAATTCAAACAGAAGTCACGTGATCAGCAAACAAAGGTTTTCGTCAAATACCACTCCAAGGTCCTTATGAGAAGAAACTTTTGCGATAGGATTGTCTTCAATGAAACAGGCAGATGGGATTTGATTCTTCTTTAAAGAAATAGTAAGTAAAGAAGATTTTGAAGAATTTATTTTCAAGTTCCACGCATTGCACCGGTCGAAGAGGTCAGAAATAGAATTTTGGAGATCGGCAACATCCTGTAATGATCTGATTTTTTAAAAATAATTTACAGTCGTCAGCAAAAAGAATAATTTTGGTTTTAGATGACGAGAGATAAGATGGGAGATCGTCCATATATACACGGAAAAGAAGAGGGCCCACAACACTACCTTCAGGTACACCAGAGAGAACGAAATTAGAAGAGGATCCAGAAAGAACAACACGTTGTTCGCGGCCAGTGAGATAGTCTCGCAATAATGAAATGAAGTTACCATGGAATTAAATCGGTGAGTTTAAACGGATTGGTGCACTATAGTAGTTCTGACGTAATTTTATGAACGATGCTAGGTGTTTGAGGTATAAACAGAGATGATAAGACCTCTGGATAACCAGCTCAAGAACTTTTATGTATCTACTGAAGAGGGGAAAAGTTTCGAACTATAGTCGTGCCATCTTACGGTAGAGATGAATACTAAAACCAGTTACAATTTTCACCCATGTTATTTGTATGGCTGGAACGTTGCACGACGTTCATGTGCAATCAAGGCGTATTGTGACGGTTACAAAGTTAGGAAACTGCTAGATGAAAATTTCGTAAGTATTTCAATCTGGACGACCATGTGCCGACTGCACATGTCATTAAAACATGGATGACAAATGTTGAGGCAACAGGATTGGCTGTGAAAAGAAACCTACCGGGTGCAAGACTCATTGTTCGTACGACGGAGAATGTTATTGTTGTTAGTATTGCATTTAACTTACAGGAATACTAGGAACCACAGGAATCCCTACATCGTTACAGTGCTTCATGTTGACTGACTGCATTCTGATGAGTAATGGAATAACTTGAATTATATAAGGACCGTGTCTTTGCAAATCGCTCGTTTACCTTGCTCACCCTGTATAATAGTCGTACCATTAATTGCTCATGTAAATTTGTTCAAATTGTTTTTGATTCTTTACATTTTCAAATACTGATTTTGTTTAAAATGGTGCTGATTTTCAATCGTTATTAACTATTTTTTAATTACAGAATTTACTCACAAGTTATGCTGGTCGAATTTGATATATCTTCAAAAAATAATCGAGGTAATTGACGTAAACTGTAAGAAGCTTAGTCTACACTCAAGGATAAAGAGAGACAGAATAAGCAAGAAAACAGCTCCTAAGCATGTCTTAAAGCGTCTAGAAACGAAAAAGTTTCTCTACTTGCTGTGCAAGAGAAGAGACATTCTCAATGTCTTCAAAGTTTCTTTGTTGAGTTGTTTCATCCATATTTAGCAGAAGAAGGAGAAATAATCTCTCCTTTTGTGGTTGATCCGAAATAAATTCCCGTACATATTCATTTATCACATAAACATAAACAGTTGTATTAGACGTTAAAGAGGAAAGAAAAAATAAGACCTGCTATAACTTTTAGTTTTCAAAATAAACCACTAGATGGAAGCACGGCAATTTACTCGATAAGCAGCGTGGTTATGATAAAAGATCACCTTTTTGTTTCGGTTTTTAGACTGCTTTTCCTTATTAGATCTGATAGTAGTAAAATATTGTTTCCGTGCGTGGCTCTGTATATAAAATTGTCATACTGTACAAATTTGCTCCAAAACATTTCTTATTTGCTTTACTTATTTACTAATTTCCTTTGATAAGAGAATATTTACATTTAAAACAGAAATTATCCTTTACACAAATATTACTATCCCTTCCCACATCTCAATTTATTTGAAGAAAATACTCAAACCTTGTTCTGAGACAGACAGACGGACTAATAAATAAACTGAAATGTACTTAATGTAAAATCCGTGGGGGTTCGAACCTCCCCTTCGAAATTTGGATTTATAGACATAACTAGTATAATGTTAGACATAGTTATTTGCACATTTGACCCCCCAATTGAGTCGCTTTTATAATAATTGTAATCCTTTCCTCTTGAGCACATATATTTAACATGAAATCCACGTGAGGTGTTCGTAAGACGATAATACGTGGCAAGAAGCTTCCAGATGACATTTTCACTTAGATGGAACTTGAGGTGAAAGAGAAATAAATGGCTCATTTGAATGGAGAAGATGACCTTGAAACTACAGATTAAGTGTATTGGGAGGAGAGCGGAAAGCAATAAATCCGTTGTTCGACGCTTCGCATCTACGTAGATTAATGGGAAGAAAGAAATGAAGGCACAAGAAGAAGATCCAAAGATATTGTAAAATTTAAACAAAAAAGATCTTGGTTTCCCTGGAAACAAATTAAACTACTGGATGCAAATCTTCCAATAGAATCTGTGTAGCATGAAGAGCTACAATTTCATATCTTGAAGTTAATAAAGGTCCAAAATCCGTCTTGGTCCGCATTTGCATTGCTGGGTAGGTATCTCTAACCCTGACGTTGGATTGTGAGAGTAGAACTATATTTTAAGTAATATGCTGGCTTGCATTTTGTTAAATTACATACATGTAGGCATATTCTGCATTGTGGGGGTATTATTTTTATTTAATTCTTCTTACTTTGCAAAAATCGTGTGTTTCTTTTGGTATGCCATGTGGATCAGTTGTAGTTCATGATGTTGAATTACAGAGAAACATGTTTGGTGATTACGCAGAATCTTCTTTACTTCTTTATTTAATCACTCAGAAGAGTATGACAATTGGATTCTACTTAATGTTATTGAAATTGATCTTAATCTCTATAGTGTGACGGGGAAGTATCTACGCGAATTTTTTTGTTTTCTTTAATTTAGAAAATATATCACCACACGGTTTTGCTTTTCTTTTAATGAACGGAAACAATTTGTTTTGTTTCGACAATTATCTATGCTACCAAGAAGGTGCAAGATTTTCATGTAAAAAACTCAAAGACATTGTCAATAGATAACAAGCAATTTTCATTTAACTTTTAAGGACATGAAGAATGTGTTGCTTACTGCCCACGTTATGTATATGACATGAACATTCACTCGGAACTATACAATATTGAAAAAAGCTAGTTGACATTTGTCTATAATCGATGTAATTTTTAATTCTCACGTTATGCATATGAGCAATATAACTTAATGTTTTCAGCTTTTGGAACAATCGTATTAGATAATTAGGGTACATCCAGGGAATTCGGGTTATGGTGTAAGTCGGATCATTTTATGGATTATTACACATTAGCATGACAAGATTGAAGTAAATGCAATAGTTTTGACAGTACTGCGTTGCTAGACGTCCTCATGTAGTCCAATGGATGTCCAAAGGACGTCCAGTCGATATCCCACCGTAATTACAATGACCATCAATACGGACATGATACGTATCGTACGTCTAATGGACATCCCAGCGGACCAACAAAGTCCACCATATGGACATAATAGTGATATAATCCTCTTTTTAGGCTTAGGTATGAACTTCCCTGACAATATTTTCAAGTGATTAAGCTTTCAAGGTTGTCACCCTGAGTGCTCCTGGTATGAAAATTTTTGTGATTTTTTAAAAATAATAATTGTAATAAATATTATTTAGATTAAGTTAGGGGTAAGAACTGGCCAGTTCGAAATTTAATCTCTTGTATATAATTATGTTATTTTCTGTGTTGTAATATGTACTTGTATGTAATTTCTATGTTAATCCATTTAGTTATTTTTCTTTCTTTAGATTTTACCGGGGAAATAATTTCGTTTCTTCAGAGTGTGCTCCTGTTCTCTTTCTATACGAAACTAGTCTACAAGTAGCTGTCGGCCAATGGAATCGTTGGGTTTCGAACTCTCTTTTCTCTTCGCGACAGCGTCGGTCTTTGTCTCTGTGGGGGGAGTTGGTCCTATATAACTAGAGATGTACTGGCTTGCCGCCCAGTTTTTGACACACAGCTTAGCAGCGGCTTCACGATGAAAAAAAGGAAGGGGTGAGAAAAGACCTCTACGGGGGCAAGTTTAATACTTTTATAAGTAAGGGAGCGGCTGCACAATTTTAATTTAATTCGTTTTCCTTTAATTTCTCATGTTAATTTTTTGCTTGTAAAATTTAACAGCTTCACTGACTTCGGAACTAGGCTTGAAGCAGTTCTGAAGTAACGCATTGCAATTACGTTTCCGAAAATCCAGACTCTTTGAAGAGATAAGTGCAGAACCACTTCTGGTAACATTTTCTTTTGTAAGGGAATCCGAAAAGTCCAGGCTCTTTGCGAGTTAAACAGATTGGCTCCGTATCTGGCAAATATACAATTAAATAGCTTTTATCAGCGCAGTTTCGAAGCTGCCAGCGATGATATTGGCTTTGCTTGATATATATGACGGATAATGTTTAGAAGTATAAAAGAGTAATTAACCAACCGGTTGTAATTTAATTTCCCTCAATATTTCGAGTACAACTCTTCGTTTTATTTTTAATTAGAGAATTCTGTACTTATGACGAATGTGAGAGTGTGTGATTGGAAAGTGTGATTGAATGTGTACATGACTTAATTAAGGAAACGCTGCTCAGATTTTTAGTGGCTGATCTCTGAAAATTTGCATGATCGAAGAAGAGACGTCACTCGGCGAGTATTTCTCCCCGTATAAATTATTGTCTCGTTGCTTCCTAACATTAGCAAGCTAGATAAGGAAGTATCGATGTTTAGTCTCTTATTTCCCCCCTTAATCATTATTTTGAGAAGACGGTGTTCATTAGAGCCAAGGTTATTTATTAATTGTTTCGGGAAGCCTTTACGGCTATGCTTTACGCATTTAGTTGAAACTTTTTGAGTGCACTCGTTTTGTATTATGATAGGCCAGGTCACAAGCTTGTGAATCAGCTTGGAGTGATCTGCTTTTATCTTAACCCCAACAAATTCGTATCAGACCTTTACGGCTGAGTAAAAGATTGGTGACTGGCGAAGACAGTTATTGGCCAATCTTTGCATTCGAAACGATAAATAATAAACTCATTAAAACCGATCTTTAATTATACTGAGCTGTGGAGTGCATTGCTGTTTTTTAGAGTTTCTCTACCAATCCATTAGAAAGTCATATCTAATACATTGATATATATATTTTGGGTGGGAGAATTTATGTCAGAAAATTACTGCGCCGATAGAGAAACTAAGTATATATATTAAAGAAAATTATAGTAAACTCTGATTAAACGAATTACATTAGTTTTCTTGTCTATATATCTGTTCCTTGAAGGTTTCAAGAGAGAAATCTCTGATTTATGTCACGATTAAGTATTTGGCATTTTTATCTGGCAGTTAGGTATATTTTTACTTTTGTTGTTTTAAAGTATTATTTCCTTTGATATCAAGGGTGGCGCTCGGGCATTT
This sequence comes from Lepisma saccharinum, assembly GCA_022664845.1. Taxonomy (NCBI): domain Eukaryota; kingdom Metazoa; phylum Arthropoda; class Insecta; order Zygentoma; family Lepismatidae; genus Lepisma; species Lepisma saccharinum. Next base: position 110,657 of record JAGDQP010001195.1, on the reverse strand, counting down.
ACGGTTTACGTTTCTTTTTTGTTTGTGGGCCAAATCTCAATTGTAACATTGTGACAAGGTGCAGGGAAGTATACAAAGTGCAACCCTGCACCACATAATCAGAATTTGTCATACGACATCTAAGGCAATCTACACAATTAAATACGACGAACACATGAACATTATCTATTCAATACTTTACTTGACATCTGCTAGAATAAACCCATAATTCATATCATGCATAACAATTACCAGCCAATAGTTTCTAAATTAATCTATGTGCAGTTTCCGAGCACTGATTTTTAGAATGACTACCGGTAACAAAACTCAGTTTCCATGCACCCAGTTCCCAGTTTCATTTGTCTTTTATCCATGAACCCGTATACTACTAGGATGATTCCCGACAATCACCCCTTCTACCATAAAAAAATAAGCATCCTTAATCTAAATAAAATATGATATTTACAAACAGTTATCTTAACCGTAAAGAATAACTCAATTCTGATTATTTTAGATACTAGTGATCTAAAAACAACAACTTCAATATTATTAACCCTTGTCCACTACCATGGGGTCAACGTTGACCCCCACTCAGATTTTTAGTTACTTATATTTCGCAAAAGCACATCTGAAATAATTTTTCCTTTTGTGACTTTTAATCATTTTTCTTAATTTTTTTTGTATCCCAAAAGGAATCATCTATATTCGTGTCGTGTCGTTTTTCACAAGTTTACACACAAAAAAAATCGTTAGTTACCATTGTGATCTACGGTGACCCCAGTGGTTATTTTTTTCTCTCACACAACTTAGAGCTGATTATTACATTGTATTTGGCAAAATACGTTTGGAAAAGACCGTGAAACTTTGTTTCTAAACTTATTCGCAAGAGTATGCTGATATTAATGCTATGAAAGAAGTACTTTCAGTCATATGGCACCAAAAGAGAGAACTATAAAACTGAAAAATTCCGTCAATTGCAATTATTGGCGTCAACAATGAATCAACGAGTTGGTTGCTTCCTCACAGAATTTAGAGTTGGTTATCCATTGTACGATGTTTGAAAACGACGGTGAAACGTTGTTTCTAACTATACCCGCTTGATTATGTAGATATTCCTCCCATCGTAGAAGGTTCTTTATCAGAACCATTCAGGCATATGCAATGTTGTCAGGCGGAGGGAAATTTCCCGAAAAACTGGATAATCTGGGCAACATGAAGGACAAAAGGGAAAAAAATACAGAAAATCGGGAAATTTTGTTCAATCTTTTTGGCACTTTTTGTTTTGAATTTCAGTAAATTTTGTAAGTAACCTCCCGAAAGTAAGTTATAAAACCTCCCAAAAATTCAATTTCAAAATCATGTTTTAACATCTGGGGTCAACGTTGACCCCATAATATTCAGTGTAACAAATATACGAGGATAATAAACTAAAGAAAATTATTTTTTATGTGTAAAAAAAACGTATTTAAATTATATGTTTTACGTAAAATATATAAATAACAATATTACTCTGCTATCCCTGACAGTCAGTGAAAATTACTTTAAATATCTATATCTATCAATCGATCTATGTATACGAGCAACATTCTGTTCCTTGGAAGTTTGTTTCTGTACTTCACAAGTAGGAAAGTAAGCAACCAAGGCAGGAAAAAGAGTGAGAAAGCAAAGGACGTCTGATTCAGATCAATGTCTGGAAATTCTCTAGGGAGCACCATTCACGAGACTGGAGAAGAGAGGATCTTCGTGGTGGAAAGGAACTCGACAACACACGTTTTCTTAAATTTTTAGAGGGATACAATCCTTTACTTTTAGAAAAGGCAAACCAATCCAGTAATTCGAGATGCTGATTGGTTCTGGAGAGAAAAAAATACTGAAGAGGAGGAAAGAAATTAATGAAATCGATTCAACTAATGTTTTACAATGAAATTAGAAACTGTTTCTGTTCACAATCGAAATTCTTGAAAAAACATCTTACTTCTTGTTTACTAGAGTGCTCGTTTGATAAAATGAAAACAAAAACTGGCTCTATAACCTTGGTCTGTCAGGCGACTTTTATTTCAACTCAACGACTTCTCATTGCTGCTTTATCTGGATTTAGAGACCAGAGTCCACTACTTGTTAATTCTAGTGCGTTTCCCAGTAATCTCTATTCAGGATCAACACAAAGAAAGGCACTTAATGTGCAAAACTTTGCGCTGAAGGGAAGAGCGTTAACTACTCTCATGAACAAGCACTCATAGACTACGTTCATTTCAAACTCACTTCACTGATAACTGTCGCAGCATTTGTCTTAACACGAATCCTCAGTAAAATTGACATGTTGTTGAAGAACAACACTGAATTTTCAGTGAGATTTCTAAAAGATAGGAAATATTTTCACTTGAGTCAACATTTTGAATAGGAAGTTTGTGTTATGATAGTTCCCGCACAATCCTTGTAATTTGTTTAGGTAACTTTGTCTGAGGCGTGTAACGCCAAGGCAGATCGAGATGTACTTTCGTCTATCACACAGTATCGTACGGTATATTGTCCACGGCAGGCTATCCTATTCTCGGGACCCACATGTCCGGTATAGCCAAGTGAGTCCTGAGTATAGCCAGCCAGACCAACAGAAGCAAGTATGCATGACCACCGCCCTCATGAACTTGCAATGTTATGCTGTTGAGGGGACTTACCTTTCAGTCGTTCATCGTCCCCGGCGATGAGACAAGAATGCACCAGTATGAGCTCTACTCCGACATGTCAAGCATGGTGTGGAAACATACAACATCACCATCATGGAAGAAGGCTGTAACCCACAGGTAATCTGTGTGGTTACTTTTCTTTAATAATGTAATAATTGTTGTATGCAAATTTTCTTTAAATTAATGTATGTAATTAATATTCTAGAAGGTAACAACCAGGCTGGCCAGTGCAATCATGTATGTAGAAGTAGTACATGCAGACCTTTTCTTTTAAATATAAGTTTACCGGAATTCTACCAGGTCATCTCATCTCAAGAAAATCGGAACATACCGGGCGTTTGGAGCTCTCATTATTTTATTTTGATAAAAAAACACAGCAAAGGCAAATAACAGTTTAAAAATACCTTAATATTGACAATAGCTTCCAAATTAGGCTCATCACACTCTTGTTCCCATCTTCACTAGATCGTTCCTTACCATTTGTGTCTGTTGCTACATATCTGTCTTTAAGGAACTAAAAATTAATGTGTGGTAAGGGCTGAAAAACCACAGAGGAGGCCCAACCAGCTTTATGAACATAAGTGTACTTATAGCCTTCATTTATAGAAGCTCTTGTTGGTATGATAACCAGGTTCATCTGGCAGAAGCCACACTCACACTCAGCAATAGAAATAGGGATGCTGTTGGTATTGCTTGTTGTTAACAGCAATAGTGTAGCAGGCTATTTCTTCCCTGTTAGGAATTCACGAAAACCTCTAACAACGTGTTGTTCTCTCCACTTCATCATCACTCAAAGTAACATTCTTTTCATCACCGTCTGGTCAACATTCTGGAAACAACACTTTTGCCCATTCTGTAATTTGCATCTCTTCTGGAGACAGAAGGCGATTTTCCAGTCGTTCTTTCAAACACTCATAAAATTATGTATTTCAAGAGAACGATTCACCTTTGTTGATCGACTGGTTACCATCTCAGATTTGTATGTGGTTGGCATCAAATTAATACTATAACAGGCAATTAAAAATCACTAACCTACATTGCGCAGCAGTTGTTTTACTTATACATTTGGTTCCGAACTCCTACAAAAAGTCGAAATAAAACAAAATGTATTTTACTTTACTTTTAGTGAGTTTTTATGTTGGTTTAACTTGTCTTTTTAAAGCTTTTTTTTAACGTTTTTAGTTCGTTTATATTCTCAAACTCAGGGTGGAGCAATCCCCCCCCCCCCCAAATGACGCTCGTGCACCGCACTAACATACACAGACCTTTTTTAATCCGATCCGTACGGCTATTCGCCTGGGTTTTCGCATCCTCCATGCATGATTGGTTTACCAGGGTTAGCTCTCCAGTAATTAAAACTGATACAGGTATTTTTCCTGTGTATAGGGCCATGCCTTATATACGTTTTTCCGTCTTATATGCCGTCTTTCTTCTCTTATATACAACCGATTCGCGGTAAAGATAGAAACCGGACGATACACCTCATGACATAACCTGTTGAGGTAAGAGCACGGGTGAGAGTGTGTGTTGACTCACACTCTCGGGCGTTCCTTAGAGGGGCTAGACTAGATTTGTCTTTTTCGCTATTTTCTCGTCTCGACACACTCTCAGTAGCAGTAGCAGTCTACTAATCTCGAAGCACATTGTAACATTTGTAGGGATGCTGAGCACCAAAACTATATTGGGGGTGTTTAAAACCACTTGTGTAAAGGTGTTCCACTACTCCTTTTTAGGGTGGCAACTACATTGCCATCAGTTTTGTGCTCAGCACTCCTATAATTTTTACAGTGTAGAAGCAGCTAGATGGGGATTGCGGTAAACATACAATATTCAAGGGATTTTTCAGAGCTAATATGAGCACACAATCGCATTAAATAAACTCTTTATTTAATCTATCCACGTAAATACCAGAAGATTGAAATACTAACGACTTTTTCTCCACAGCTTTCCAAGAAACTGTTGTCATAGGAAGTCGCAGTTTCTATCAATTCAAGATAGGGAAACTTTGCTAAAATCCAGGCCTTTGAGAGGGTAATTAATGATGGCAACGCGAGGTTCCATCGCTGGTACTTGGATTCATTCTGTTTCCTCTCTTTTATGGAAGAGAATGCCAACTTCTTGGCCAGCTTAGCAAGTTCTGTTATGCAGATGGACAAATACTAGTTGATTATTCTCTTTTATGTGTGTTTTAAGAACTGTGCTGTCCCTATTCTTCTTGCGTGAATGATTCTGAATGTATATCATGTGTGGTTGTGAATTGTGTGAGTCTGTACATAAAAAGTCGTTACCTCTTTAACACAAGCGTTGCTTAAGAGAAGTCGTAATTGGCATTAATTATTCCCTTGCTTTTCTTTGAAGTTAAATTCTTAACAAAGCTCGGTTTGAGAGAGAATGTAAATGGTTTTAGATACATGCTGCCTTCTCCAGAAAAGACTATTAAATGAAATATTAGCTTTCAACTCCTTTAGAAGAGAGGAATGCATGGAAGTATTTAAGATTGCCGTTGTCATGGGAAAACAATCGTTTTGTAATTAAGGAATTAAACTAGGGCGAATTCACTATACAAGCGAAGTCCGTAATCACCAGATACTCTTTTTTTATATATATATAATTAATGGAATAATCTGACGTTCCAGCTTTCTTCTGTGGAGTGTGAATTGAGTATATGTGTGCGCTCATTGGCCAATTGTTTAGAGAAGCTTCTTCCCATTCAATAGAGTAACAGAAGAACAATTAAAGACTGTTAGTTTTTTTATAACAACCAATAAATCGCCAATTGTTTCAAATGCTCAGAAAAATAAATACCCTATTGGTAAAAAGAACATGCCTTGTTTAATTTGCATTAGTCCTTATGGTTCTAAAGAGTTTTTGAAATAGTTTTATTCTGTACCTACTTTGTGTGGCTGTATTTTTTAAGACGTTGGGATAATCCTAATGGTTTTCTCTTTGTCAGAAGGGTGGCGCTTGAACTTCCGTGATATTGATTATTTACTTACTTCTGATATAACCCAAGCCACATAATCCATTGAAAAGATTAGAATGTGAATCAGGGAACCAGGTGAGTACAGATAAGGTGCTCGCAACAATGTTATGGGATGTGCATGATGTTTGTTCTGTTGGTTAATTTTTGGATATTGTCACGTTATGTGCTGCCTATCAGAAATGTTACATCCCATTGACTTTCATCGACATACGATGTGCCGCTTTTGCACGATAATGCTTAACCTCATGTTGCAATTCACGGACCTGTTGCACACCTGGAAATAGCAGGTCGACCCCTACACACCCCACAGTCCCGGCCTGGCATACTAGCATTTTTACTTGTTTGTCCACATGAAGAATTTTCTAAAGAACAAGCGATGACTGCGTTTACGAAATGTTCTGTACTGGCTTAACATGCAGGACGCAACTTTTACTGTAGGGTATTGGAAATCCCATTCTCCGTTATGATAGATGTCTGAACGCATTTGGTGACTATATCGTACAATTAAGCAGTGGTACCGATTACGAACCGTGTGCTTTTTTTGCTCTCTCTGATCCCATTCTCCTTCCACACCATAGGGAAACTTACTTTTTGACTTTTCCCTGTAATTGTGATGTAGAGAAGCGTAATAAGGCAGCAACCTGAGTTAGACAATCAAACTTACAAGTCTATGACACGTTGCGACAAATTAGTTGTGCATGAAAATAAAACATCACAAACATTTTAGTGGCGTAATTCACAAGAATCTGCTTAAAGACATTATCAAAAACTACTTAAATTGTCAAATATGTAAGTTATCTGGTATGCAATATTGAGTAAACATTATTACAACAGATTTAGCTGTGTTTGAATGGTAATCTAGCCCCAATTCTTTCTGCACAAATGAAGGTCTAAACATAGTGTATGAACAAATGTCACCATTGAAACTCAAGCTTACGTTAGTAGGAGAGTTAATGGTATGTCCGCACTATGTATGCAGGCTACAGACATGTTGAAACGAAGAGAAACCTATCTGATATGAGTGCGCGTTTCGCCGTTTATCCAGTAAAACTCAGACGCTGCTCATCTTCATTTTTGGTGACTTTCTGATGACCGTATGAACTGCGTAAATAGTTCACGATGTGTTTTGAAGAACGACGAATATTTACTATGAAGGATTTAAGTTCCTAAAGTCGTGACAACATCGGACATTTCGATTGGGACAGCACACAAAATCATCCATAAGAAGGTGGGCTAAAGTTTCTGCATACTAGATCCCATGCCAACTTCTGCCACCTGAAGTCTTGAATGGCTAACTAAATATGTACCACAATGATCCAAATTACTTCCTCTAACGGATTTTATTACGTATGGTGAAAGCTGCGTCCACAATCACATCCCCGAATTCAAACAGACAACCATGGAATGGAAACAGCCGAATTCCCAGCGGGAAAAAGTCAGTTTACGCAATTAGCCTACAAGTTTCTCATAACAGGACAAATTGAAGTAAATAATTCGTCACAGTATCATGGTCTGTTCTCCGGTGGTTATTTCTCATTTTTTTGATGCACGAGAACAGGAAAAAAAAACTTGCACTTAGGTTCGGAACCCTCTAGCCATTCTCCATACACCCGGATTTGTCCCAGCAGTGACTTTAATCGTTTTCCAGTATTGAAGATGATATTGAAAGGTCACCGTTTTCATAACTACTCCGAGATACAGGACGCAATGACAACTATTGATGACCCAGAGCAAAGTAAAGGTAAATACCATAATATTATTGGTAATTACGTTGAGAAGTAGACGAACAATGTGGGTAGCTTGTAAACTGTAATGTGCACTTTTTATTTGTAAACACAGTAATAACCAAACCATTAGCCGCTATCCATTTACGGAACGACGATCGCATTCTGAATTGTGATCTTTATTTATTTGAACACAATGCAGCAAAGACCATATTACAATGTTTATTTTTGTTTAACGTCTTCTTACGTAGCACTTACTTCCATGGTCCATGGCTGTTGTTACAATGCCACACCATTTCTTTCTCCCTGTATGCTTACTCTTTTTAATCTATCGGGGCGTTATCTATTTTGATGTTCTTTCCTACATTGTCTGCTTACTTGATCTTCCTGTTTGTCTTTTTTCTCTCTGGAAGTGTTCTTATTGCTCTACTGTTAGTCATTTTTGTAGTGTCATTTCCATTATACTAAACTTCCCCTTATTATTTCAACGATACCAGGTCCATCATAGAGTCTGTGATTCAGTTATGTCCTCTTCGTCACTCTTTTTAACTCGTCGTTTCATGGTCTCTATATTTTCTTCAGGATTTTGTTTTCAAAAGACTTCAACATATTTTACTCTTTCTTCCTCCAACGCATACAAATATGATTGATTGGATTAGCGTTTTGTATTTTCTGCTCTTTGTATTACGCGATACGGTTTGCGATGTTGTACGGTTCTGCGAGGACCATAGGCACTTGCAAATATTTCATGTAATCCACTGCTTTTGATGTTTATATTAATCCGACCATCCGTAGCTATTTTAATCTGTAAACTCTCTCACTCATACTGTTGATTTGTTAATACTCTGGTTTATTCTGTTGCCGGTTATTTCTCTGTCAAAATTTTATTTTCGTTGATTTGTGGTCCAATAATTTGTACATCTCTTTTCGTATTTACAATGTATTACAATTCATCTTCTCGTTCTCTTCGTACCTATGACCTCTGCATACGCTAGTTTTTGGTGCAGTTGTACACTCGTCTTGTGTTAGGGTATCTTCCTGATTACCTTTACTCTAGTGCAATATTAAAAAGTAGCGGTAACTGTTTAATCCCGTAAACACTACTACTGTACTGTTTAAATCCCGCTACTGTTTAAAAGTAGCGTATCTTCCTGTTTAATTCCGTTGTTGGAAATGAGAACCTCCGATTACAACTACTCTATACCTTCTTTGGCAGTTTTCCTCACTGCAAGCCTTAACCATTATAATTTATTTTGGATAGAAGATTCTTTATAGCTTATCCATGTTGACACAATCGTGTGCCCTTTGGAAATCTATAGTTAGTAAGCAAGTAATGTTTTTCCATTCTTTTTACAAAAAACATTTAAGTCTGTAATTTTAAAACATGCCATTTAATTTTAATTAAATCAATACAAAAATTAAATTTCAGTTAACGTTCAGAAACACAATGGCATCTATTAAATTGTTCTATAAGTAGAATTGTCTTCTGTAGTTGATAAATTATCAACGATATGCAGGGTTAGTGGAAGTCCCAATATATCCTTTTCTTTTCGAGACGGGAAGGAAAATAAAATATGAGTACCCCATCTAAGAATAGATGAGGGGGTACTTTTTAGGATATTTTCGGAACATGGCCACCATCTTGAAATCTCCCATCTTAGACCAAGAACAATTAGGACAAGTGTCATATTGCATATAAGAAATGCAATCATTATATTTGCCAGCTGATGTGATGTGATTCAAATGTTAAAACAGAAATTTAAAATTATCATTTGTCTCGAGAAAACTGAAAATGGAACTGAATATAAAGGAGAGACTTGAGATGATATTGAAGTTTGGGGTGTGCAGATGAAGCATCATAGCCGCAGATGTCAACAACCGACAAACAGAAAGGCCAATTTCACACAGCACGGTCGCATACCTGATATCCAAATTTCGAGAAACTGGGACTGTTGAAGACACGTAGTGGTCACCGGAAAGACATAACCGATTAGGGAACCTCAACAATGATCTTTGGATGACTTTCTAGGTCTCAATGCAGGACATAAGGTTTCCCAGCCAGTCTTCCGTTGTATGAATTCTTTATACCAATGAACAACACCCTGTAAGGTCAAGATGCATCAAAAATTATCAGATGCATGACGAGTTACGCACCTACATATTAGTCCAACATCAACGGGACTCATCATTCCCACAGGAAATTAATTTCATTCACTAACAAGGCCAAATTTCTGCGTCAGTGGTAAGGTTAAAGTACCGGAGTGACGCTAACCATCACTGGACAGAACCACCCAAAATCGTGTCTGATATAGAGGCGTGTATTATGAGATACTTATTTTATCGGACATACACTGAATACTGCTACCTGGGAAAAGTGTTCACTCCTCTTTCCACTGTAAATGGTAACTAACCCTGTTATTACAAGTGAGGCTTCAGCACACTTCGAAGCAAAGGTTCATCAATGATTCGATGTCCAATTGTCTGGGCATTGGATTGGCTGCAGTGATGCTGTGGAATGAACACCCAGATCACGTGACCTCATACAGGAATGAGCTTTGACATCTATCTTTTGGGGTCATCTTGAACAACAACACCTTCAGCAACGGATCTTCGAGGCCCATACTAGCATTTAATCAGATGTTCTCATACGACTGAATAGACTGGACCAAGCGCCTTCTGCTCTCTGCTCAACAAGGAAAACAACTAAGCATGAAATAGCTCCACATCACAGGGTCCTATGGATCTAGTTGTTTCTACGTTTTCTGCAGTACCATTTAATTTCCAGACTGCATTTCTCCAGTGGGTATATACGTTGGAATACAAACATATGCTGTCTTTTTAGACGGATATGAAGGTCAGCAATGAATATATCAAAGAAAATATTTTGCCTATAAACTCCATGAAATTTGGAATGTACGAGGCTTGGTATCTCAGGATTTGGAAATCGTAACTGATGACAAACATTCTAGTTTAAACTACATGCTTACCTTACGAAATTCTTCTACTAGATACTATGTACATGATTATTTAATGTAATGTGTAGAGTAGATGTTTCGTTAATGTTACTTGTATTTGCGAACAATACAGAGCACGAAAATCTTTCGCTGATTTATAGATTGCTTCTTCGATCTTGTTTTACATTACACATAATACATCCTTGTACTAAGCGAGATCATTGTTTACACATCTGGCTGGATACCAGACTATTTATATCATCTGTAAATTCTTCAGTATCATTAGCATATTTCAATATTAGTCGTTGTCGGGTGCATATGGTTCTCGAAACACGTTTCGCAGTTGATAGCAAATGATCCAGAAAAGTTAAGATCTATTTTCCCGCAATTTACTCTAAATTAATTGCTCTTAGGATGTAAGTCACATGTAAAATATGTTTGTCGCGTCCTTATATATAACAGATACCAGTTTGATCTTACTAACAGTAAGTGGGATAGCTGGTCTTTGACAATTTTTTAAGAGCGAAATTTTAAAAATCTATCTCCTGTTGGTGATGTCACTAATATCACAATACTAACTAATTGTGGGTACAAAAAATTCCAATTTTGTACCCACAATTCAAGGGTACAGTTTTTTACCGTGTAAAATAGTCCAAACGTATTTGATCCAGAGAAGTTTTATCTTCATATCATGTGTAATTTCTGAGTTATAGCTATTTTCTCTTTTGACTTACCGTTACATAAGTACGATTTTTTAAAAAACCCTGATTTTCATCTGGTTTTGTTTTGAGTTTAAATCTCATCAGTAAATTTAATTTCAACTGGACATATTGTACTTTCACTTCATCCCATTCATTTTATCTTAGGTTAACGCCGGTTATCTCCATTATTTTGAATGGACCTTGGAGATTACCACCTTCAGACTTGAAGTAACAATAAAATAACTTTGTTCTTGTAGGGTTAAAGCAGTAAATGAACCTTTAAAAATAAAATACAAGCAACAAACACTTAATAATTTAATTATGACACAAAATATAACATTTGTGTTCACTTGCACATGGCTGGTCACAAAAGTATTCCTTGTCTTATCACGTTTTTTTTTAAAATGATTTTTCTCTCTACCAACATTTTTTTTTCATCTAACCCTGTGTGGACGTATTTCTTTCTATAATCTCTTGAAAAGAAGCAAAAAGATAACATTCTTTACCAAAATATATATTATGAAGATATATCTCAGTATGTATATATACATTTGTTTACGACTTAACCATTTAACAATATATATATTTTCATCACACACACACAAAACGTGTCCTTTTGCCACACCACTGTGCACAACAAATAACAAAACAATTACTATAATCTGTTTAATACAACGAAAATATATATTTGTATTTTTGCCGCCAATGTATACGTATATCTCAATATGTCAGGTAATTATACAATCATAAAAATATTTTTTTCTTTCTCTTCTTTTTTGCTATTAACATATACTAACAGGCACATTGTTTCTTTCACACAAGTCCTACTCACAATAACTCTCAGGAGATGTAACAACATCTGTGCACTTACAGTTCAAAACAACAACAGAGAAAAATTGATACCAATTGGAAACTATTGTTGCCATAGCCACATTTACAAGAATATAAGCAATACAATGATTTTGTTTTGTTTTGGTCTTCATATGACAACGGTAATAACAATAACAAACAAGTACCATTTTGCTACCAAAGAAGATCGGCAAAGCCGCCCAACAAGAAAGAAGAACAACTCAACAAGAAAAAAAAAAAACTGTAGATGCATAAAAAAAAAAAAAAAAAAGGAACATTCCAAACATATAATATTAACCTGTTTATCTTGATTTGAAACATAAAATGAAACTGTCATTTTGTTTGAGAACACAGCAATAGCTTGAAGGAATGGTGAGCACAAGTAAAACGGAACTGTTTGCTTTCAGGGTATACGTACATGATGATAAACAAATCTTGACTCTTCTAACCATATCATGTTTGTGTGTGAAGAAATGACTTTATTTTGTTTTGGAAAAACTGAGGTAACTTTATTTTTGTGTGTTCATATACAACGGTTTCTTGAGCATATTTAAATGTCATTTCGCAGTAAGCATTACCGTCAGGAGCAAAAAAAGTACGTAGATTCACTTATAAAATAAACTAAAATTGTCCTTTTTATCAGAAAAATTGTACCTGAACCCTCATAAATGAAAGTTAATAAAAATATTGTGTTTCTCTTTCTTGCAATATTGGTCCATTTTTGCCAACAAGAAAAAGTTTAAGAATACACTCTGCGACTAGTGTGTGAACAATTATACACACGCACACATACACACAATTTCTTTTTAATGTCACCACTCACCAATTAATAGCTTGTAAACGTATGTGTGTTGCTGAGTTGGTATGTTTGACCCGCTTCATGTACAAAAGAAAAAAACACACACACAACAAACACCACAATTAACTTGGACTTCCCGGATTATTTTGAATATGTTTGTTGGGAACGAAACACATTTGGTCCGTACTTAGGAAATCAAAATCGGAAACGAATTCCTCGGAGGAGACAGAAAAATACGCACTGGAATTTGAACCAGACCGTTCAGCTTCCACATTTGCTGCAGCTGCAGCAAGACCATCCAACTGTACATTGTCCAATGACATTTGAAAATCTCCATCCTCCATAGGAAAACTGGGACAAGGAACTTCATGATGGGGGTGGTGAAGGTCAGACATACTAGCGACATCTTGGGACATACTTTCGGTAGTTTCTGAGCCATCCCAGTTGGAATAATATTCAGGTTGACACAATTTTTGTTGAAATTCTTGTACTAAATCAGGTCCAAGGATCTTCTTGACGGCAAGAAGTTGATCTAAGTTGTCTGCTTGTGTGAGATATTCTACCATAGTACGAAACTGATGAGGTTGGAAACAGTCAAACTCGTCTTGGCTTGAAGGTATGTCCATTAGTGAACACGTCTGTGAATTATTTTCCACGATGACATCACTTGATGAAGTTGTCGCTGACGGGATAGGAAGGGCAGAAGTAATTACAGGATACGGCTGTCCACCACAGGAGTCACTAACATTCGTTGGATAGCATTCTGTCTGCCAAGTCTGATCGGAACTGGTTGGAAGCGCTGAAGCAGTTACTGGTCCTGCAACAACGCCAGCAGAATTCTGGCAAAACTCGTTAACAGCAGAATGACTAGTAGTAAATTCTTGAGGTAGAGAGGATCCGGCTGAATCTTGAGTTTGCTCGCAATTAAGGGTCATGTTTAATAAGAGCTTCTGCATCTGTTGTGCCTCTTCATCAGCTAATTTCAAGTTCTGTTCCGTGTGAACATCATTTAATTCCCTGAGATCGGCCATTTTTGTCAGTAACTTTGCAAACAAAAGGCAGGAGTTATCTGGATGGTATCTCCAATCCATGTACTTTCTAAGTAAAACCAGGTACCTTTCTTGAGCAGCTTGTACACTTTTCTGAGCAATTACTCCTGGTCTTTCAGGATTGAATAGTGCTATAAGCAACAGAAGAGCCATAGTCGGCTCATCCAAATTCATATCTTGTATGCCATTTACAAAACGCATGTGCATTTCGAAAAGATCTTCCGATATTAACTGCCTCATTTCTTCGGTACGAACTTGAGGACAATACTTATACAATTCCCCGTCCGTCTTCGGCCAACGATTGTTACGTGAATCGAATCCCAAAGCCCCTCGTATCACACACATTTCCATTGTGGATCCTTTCAACAAAATCTCTCGATCGCACACAGGAAGAGAGACGAACTCTGTTACAAGACGAGAAAAGTACACAAATCTTTTCACCATGTTGCTAAATATTTCCACCATATCTAACCTTGAACGCCACGTATTGGAGGTTACAAGACGAGTGCTAAATGGCGTATTTTTCATGGCATCTCTGTAACTGAACACCACATGTTCAATAGTTGAACTTTCTTCACTTGTCAGGTACTTCGGTAAGTCATTCACATCCGGTTCAAACGGAAGTGTTGCTTTTTTCTTGTCTGCTGGTTTAATATCCTCTTCTCTATCTTGGGAATTCTTTCTCTTCTCAAGACTTGCCTTATACTTTTCCTGTTTCTCCTTTTCTGTCATGACCCAAGTTGTTTCCATTCCAATTCTAAGACACTTCTGAAAACGACAGTGTTGACAGTTCTTACGTGAAGCAATAGAAATGGAGCAGTTACCATCGTAAGGACATTGAAAACTTTTGAAAGCATCGTTGTGAACAGACCTTCGAAAGAAGGCCTTACAGCTATGGCAGGAGAGACCACCAAAGTGAAGGCTCTTGGCAACATCTCCACACACACCACAAATTTCTGCGTTCTTCTTTCTTCGTCTTCGAACGACGGGCTTTGTCTCTCGGTTGCATGACGATTCTGAAGAACTGTTGTTTTCCGTGGAAGGAGCCATAGGTGAGGTGGCTGAATCTTCGCTGGTCGGGAGAAAGGGTTCAATCATATCTGAAACGAGAAAAATTAGAAACAAAATTTAAGATTTCGATTTCAAAAAAACTTGTAAATCTACACATTATAACAATTTTGTTTATCACCACTTTTAAATATAGAATGTATTTTATTACTAACGAATACTGAATTTCGTTTTAAAATTCGAGTGTACGCTAAGGAGGACGTTTGTCTTATCCTTCCAAGGCCGGCTTTAGAGCTTGGTTTTCGGAAGTCAAAATTACATTTCAGTAGGCAATTATTAAAAATACGATAAAAAGATTGTTTTACTACCGCCAAAGCTTCCAGTACCGTCACTTGCAATGCCCTAAATCAAGCCCTGTCCTTACTGTGAAGGAACGAGGAGCAATCGATAGTTTGAGGACTAGTATTAAAGTTTTACTACGAATGTTAGATAAACTGTGGCCTTGTAAATGATGACAGAAGTTGGAAATATACATGAATATAGTAGGGGTGGGAGGGAGACTCTGAACGCAAATAGGTCTTTGTGTTTGTCCTCGTCCCTGACAGAAGAATACAAAACATTTGGTCTGCAGTTGGACTGAAACAATCTACGAAGGTTCCTACATATGTCTATTCTTCTGTGAGCAACGAGGACAAACACAAAACCTTATTTGAGGTGGTCTATGGAAAATAGGCATATAGGTACTATACGCCCTTTTTCCGGAGAAGACTTTATTTGATGCCCAAAAATGTGAAGAATAAATGCTGAAAATTTGAGCACGATAAGTCAAACACTGAGGTTTTTACACCTGTTTTTCTTCGCGCTTGCGAAATTGATTTTCGGTAAGAGAAGCTCGTTACTTGAGTTCGTGGCGTTTGCTGGAGCACCTAGACGTTAACAACATCATGGAGTGTGGAAGCAGTGGAGAAAATAGTGAATTTGCTGGTAAGAAATCATATATCCAGCGGAAAAATAAGAAAGGGGGGAGGGGGAAATAAGCAGAAGAGAGTGCGTGGTGTAGAATATGTAAATTCAAGGGGTAAAACTGTCACCAGGAAGAAATTCACTTACTGAACTAGTTGTGAACTCCACTCAATGTTGGAAACATGTTTCTATTGATGATCAAAGTGAATTGTTAGGCGTTTTCTACAGGGGTGTAATAAGGAATTGCAAGACTCGTTTCTGGCAAACTGTATGCAAAGACGTAATACAACACCTGGATTAATTTTGGGTGGATGAAGAAAAGCAGTGGATTAAACATTTATTTGATAACTGAAATATCAGGGAATAGCAATACATATAAATAAATCACAGCCAAATTCAATCCACTAGTGGATGAGGCCTCTCCCTGAAGGGAGGAGTTGGTCTACTGCTCCCACGCTGACCAGACGGGTTGGGAGAGAGCAATACATATATATATATATATATATATATATATATATATATATATATATATAAAAGAGTATAAGGTATATTTTCGTACATTCAATTACATATCGTTACTTCTATCGTTTTTTAAATACTTTTACCCAGTTTTTTTTACGTTCCATAATGTGTCTATGGAAAAAGGGCATATAACATGTTTTTTCCAGCACGTTAACTGTAAACTCGATTTCTAACGTACCAAGTAAATATACATATATATCCCTTTAGAAGAGACCAAATATATTTGTCAATTAATTGTTTCCTTCAACTATGCTTCAGTCTCTTTCAGTTCAACAATGAAATCTTTCTCGGCGATTTTCTCAAAATGCCATTTTCTCGTATATGCCCTTTTTCCATAGAACGCCTCATTTGCGTTCAGAGTCTCCCCTCCAATCCGTACTCGATGCTCTACAGTGTGGTCCGAAATTATAGGAACAATTTTTGAGAGATTATAACGCACACAGAAACAAGTTTATTTTCCAAATACATCTAGATCCATCTCGTTTTTTTTTAGATACAATTTCGAGTCCAAAATCGACATGTTACAATGAAAGGCAAAATTAACATTTCATGTTTAGTTACAAACGTAAGATTACATACATTTTGGGAAATTGTACCAATAGGGTAGTGGAAGTTAAAATACGTCATCGTCATCGAGTAGGCAGCGTTGTCAACCAAGTATATATAATTTTAATGACAATAAGTCAATTTATTGGCTATTTGGTATTCCCTAGAGACATCATATATGAAGCACGGAATGTAGTGTTGCAAACTGTGAATAAATAGAAGATGGAATGTTGAAAATGTTTATTTTGAAGCTTTTTATCTTGTATATTATCCTCATTTCACACATATGTTAATCATCCTTAAGGAATACCAAACTAATAAACAGACGCAGTACCATTTTAGGAAATACAACTTTATACCAGGTTTGCAACACTGCCAAACCTAATGACCTTATATTTTATCTAGTGATACAAATCAACTCATGAGAAATATTAATTTTATTTACATGAAGTCGATTTTGAACTCGAAAGTTGAAAGCGAGTCTCGGAAACGAGATGGATTTTGGTCCATGTGGGAATTTTTTGTTGTTGCGGCTTGAGTAATCACCTTCTAAAACTTTTCCCTATAATTTGAAAGAACTCTATAAAAAGTAAACTGAATATTACGAATTATATCCGGTTTACACTACACAATTTTAATAAGACGGATCTAAACAAGCGCTGAAAGCAAATGTACAAACAGTACTAAGTTTGAGATTATTCAGCACGATTCCCTGTACTTTCTGAAAGTAAGCATAGTTGATTCATTACGAGCTTCGAAGGAAGAAGCATGCCTATTACTCTGACATAATTAATATAATGCTATCACCTGTTTGAATAGAAAGACTAATTAAAAAGTTAGTGAATGATAAAAATAGTTGTATCTGTTGCCAATGAGTAATTAACCGTATCGTTAACAGCAGCAAAACACATCTCGAAGCATATTCGACACTACAGAGCGTGAATCATGCAGCGATGAACAAGAGATTCCAGATATGTATCATTAATAATAATAATTATGCAATCTTATAGCGGTAATAAAGAATTGGGTTTCACATTTTACTCAAATATTGTACATTACAAAAATAAATTTGAATTAAATATATTAATTAACAAATTTCTTAATTTGTTAAAAAAAAAAGAAAAGAATGAATAACATTCCAGAAAAATAAAGAACAACAAAAATAATATTGTGGAAAGGTGTCTCGATAGTGCTTAAGAATATCAATCGAATAAACTAACACAATTTCAATATATTTATTTATTTATTTTTTTAATCAGAAATTTGAACATTGGGTTATGACGTCAAGCTTTACCGGTTTTCAAATTTCTCTCCTAAATGAAGCCGTTTCAAAATGTGAAGAAGGAAATCATCTGGTGCATGTTTATTATTATAGTGGTCGCTTGGGAAAATGTCTGTATTGTTCTTCACTTTTCCGATATTTTCAAATTCTACCAAAATGCTCCAAGGCTTCAGTGTAAACTCTAGTTTCAATTTACTTACGATTTTTAATCATTTATGGCTCAAGCCGGGGAAAGGTACAGGAAAGGATGCGGGAAAGAGTTAACCAGGGTGTAAGTTCAAGATACTACCCCGGTATTTACCTAGTATGACTGAGGAAAAACCCTGGGAAAAACAGTCAGGATAGTCGATAGCTGTTATCGAACCCAGAACCTCTCGAATGTTAAACCAACGCTCAACCAACTAACAAGTATCACTATTCAAGTGAATATTCAAACCTAAAAGAACTACACTGGGTGACACGACACAGCCTCTTTAAGATTCCTGGCCTGCTATTAAGAGAGTCCGCTACTGTGAGAGTTTCCTTTCATAAGATTCAATGTTATTCTGACGAAGATTTTAAAACTGTCCGTTATTTAGAGGTGCCCGCTATTCAGAGATATCCATTAAAGGGAAGTTTCACTGGAGTAAGGGTTTGAATTTTCAGTTTTGTATGTAGACTTTTTATGATAAATTCTTTTAACCTTGAGTCCCCTAATAATGTCTTTAGTGAACCAGTACGGATACTTCTGGGAGAGAATTGCATTTCTCCATTCAACAAATACAGTAACGTGTACAAAATTCTGTAGGCACACACAACACAGCGCATAAAAAAAAAACGCTGTACGTAAAAGATTTGATTAACCGACAAAGTTGTTTTCTTTTTCTGCAATTAACATACAATGCAAGGCCAAAGTTTGGCTTATCCTTCGAAATGCTTACTTACTTGTCAGTTTAACACTTTATGACATCACATTTGATAACGCCATATATTCTAATCAAACGATCTTTCTTGGTCTCTCTTCTTTTGAGACAGAGAGAGAGAAAAATGAGACATTTACGTAACAGAAATAAGACATACTACTTAAGCAAAGCAAATAGGAGATATTGTTTAAATAGAGTATTTATTTTACGATATATATTCAAGGTCGGTGTACCAGCGGCGAGCAATGTTTTTCTTCCGTGCTCAAGAGACCTTGAAACAATGTCTACAGTAGAAGTACATACGTACGTACTGTAGGCCATCCAGGTATTTGTGAAAAAGGTAAGATATTCAATAATTCTTACTAAGGTCAAACAGCAACCAAGAGCATGTAAGAAGAAAGTAAAATCAAACCAATACCAGTAGATACATTACACAGTGACTACACACTAAAATAATAATAATAAAGCTTATTTTACAGTTCTTAAAACATCCCTATTTTTAAACGTGAATTATGAACACTTTCTGTAATAAGCTCATACTCTCTTACAATATTCATACAATTTCTTGAACGTAACACCGAGACAGATTACATATTCACTGTGCTCTTCTTACCATTAAAGAAAGAGTCTATTATTTACTAGACCCAGTTCTATCCCTGGCCCCGCCAACATTACACATCTTCCATAGACTATCGGAATCAACTGTTTATGGACTCTGACTTGTATAAGAAAGTGCATAAAAATGTGTTCAAATACTGATCAAATTATACAAGAAGTGCCCAAAAAATGTGTTTACATGTTGTTGTTTTTTTTAAATGTAAAAATAAATACATTTTTTACAGTGTAATTACACATATGTTTTCCAACGAGTCTTTTAATAAAATTCTTGCAACTCATTTCTATACACAACGAGATTCGTTTGCGGAAGAACACCTAAAAACAGCTTTGGTAATTAACTTTTCACAATGATAAGGGTTAGGTGCACAGGACTACGCTCTGCTTCAATTGAGACAATATCAATTCAATGATAATAAAACCGTTCACGTGATTTCGTCTGTCTTTTTAATTAATTAATGCAAAGTTTTTTATGGCCTGCTCGCACAAGACTAAACTAAATACTGACGAAACAAATGTATGTTGCTATGGTAATCCCTATGTTTTCACGGTGAAATAAAAAAAAAAGTGTAGGCATGCGCAGATAAATACTTTCTTGGGAACGTTTTAAACATGATGAATAAATCTGAGTAGGCCTAGTACTACTCAGTGTTTCTCCGAATTTTAGAATGCTTAAGAAGAAGACGAAACTCTAACAGGCAACGGCAGAATTAAAGAGGATAAAGATGCTTGTGTATTCGTCTACAACAGCGTTAAAATTTTCGGCTAGTTGTCTGAAAAATGTCGATAAACTTTGTTGAATGGAACGTTACAAAAATCCGAAACCTCTCAAGTTTCCAAAAATATTCAAGCGAAGAATATACTTACAAAAACTTCCTCTGCTATTATGCAGGTTCACCAAACCTATCTAGTCCATAAATATAAGTTAAATAGAAATTAAATGACAGACCACAGACTAAATAATTGCTAGACTCCTGCAGTACTTACTCCCGTGACTATACACGAATACAAAACTCCCTTTGCATCTAAAGAAACGGATGAAACTACATTATGTATGCAACCCTCTACAGCACAGCAGTATCACTAGGTTGTCTATCCCCTTAGGATATTTATATTTTCAATTTCCTTTAGCGGTACAGATAAAACCACAATCTTGAAGCTCTACTTGCTTCCTTGGGTAACAGAGTACCACAGGGGATGCTGGACCAAACGAGCGGGGAAGTAGTAACCTTGGATGCAATTGGGGAGCCGTTGAATAAAAATAAGGGGCGGTGGAAGTATAAATAAAGGATGAACGTAAGAAAAAGTTGAAAAATCGTTCGTACATGCTTCATAACACAGTTAAATTATTTTATTTTCTACATAAAGATACAACATTTAATATAATCGTTCAGTAGTAATGTCCGTCAAGGTGTCGACAGGTCATAACAAGCAAGTCTTTGTTTAGTTTCATACAAGTCGTATGATATTCTTCAGAATATCCTTAACTGTTACATTGTTTGCTGATGCAATCTTTTGTCTATTAAATTGAACTGGCTATAAATATATGCTAAATCTGAGGACTTGCATATTATGTGAATAGAACCGACAAAAATTTACATATATAACATACAAAATTAGTGAAATATCGAACCAGATTGAACCAACTAAAGAAAATCTTTCCAGAAAGAACTGTTAATGACACGCCATTTTCGAGATTTAGAAACTTCACATATGTATATGTATTCATGTTGAAGTTCAGTAAGTTCCATCAGAGATAAAAAAAAAATGTCTTTCATTACATTTTAAAACACCAAGAAAAAATAGTGTGGAACTACCTGAGAACTATTGCCAATTTCACACCTTTTTTTTCTTTCTGTAGTTAAGTCAATTGCATCGCGCATACAGTGTGCTGTCGAAACAAATTTCACGGTTAATATTATACAAGTGTTTGTGTTTAACGACCCTATAGAAGTCGTAGTATTATTCATAGTTATAAGCCGAATCATCCAATTTTCCTCTGTTAAGATTTTTCTGCATTTCCACTCATTGGTTCAAACTCGGTATCCGTTCAAACTCGGTATCCGTTCAAACTCATTCGTTATCTGAATTTTCTGTGAGTAATTGAGAATGTTTCTTCTATGGTTGATTTTAAAACAATAAGTTTATAATTTCAAAGTTCAAAGTGTCTTATTTAAAAACAACATCTTTCTTTACTAGTGTTGTGGTATGTAAGTAGAAATACAGATACATAAAATAACGGAAAATTGTTACAGGCATCTTTTTGTTGTTGTTGTTTGTTGATTAAAGAAGACACATTTGTAAGGAGGCACTTACTTGTTAGTATTTTTTTTCTTCGAAAAGGAGCGAAAGGCCAAATAAGTTAGGGAAACTCTGCTCTGTACAATTAGCTTTACGCTCAATTCCACCTCTATTGATGGAATCAGGCGCCACGTTCTGATAACAATCTATCAAATTCCGAGCTAGATAAGACAATGTTAGCTCTAAATATCTCTACTAGCTACAATTATAATTTATAGATACTATTTGCTTTTACTTTTAGCTACATTTAGCAGTTTATATTTACAATTTTATTATCTTTCGTCAATATGACTTCCGATTATGTTAATTACAATAAAATATTAATTCCTATCTGAACAATAAGGATGCTCCAATCCCCACGTCATGTCGGATAATGAGTGCCATTGGCGTTCAGTCATTTCTAATAACATTAAAATTCATATCAAATTAACAAACCTATTTAATAATAATAAATGGCAACTCCTGTCACTTTTCTCACTGTATGTAGGGTAACCCAGGGCTATTTCGATCAAAAGAACAACAGGTCAAAACCGCCATGAGTTGCGAGATTCCCCCTTCCCCCCAATGATACTTTACTTAATAGAGTGCAGACTGGGAAAATCTCGCAAATCACTATCGTACTGACCTGTTTTTTGCCCCTCTGATCGATATGGCCCTGGTCTACCTTATATTGAAGAATATCGATGCATTAATTATTTAGTTCTATGCATGAATGAATGAGACAAAGATTAGTAGGGCATATTATGAACCAAATGTGGACAAAATATATTTAAAAAATGCGTATATAATTATATTGAGGCCTTGTATCTATACTTAATTTAATTAAAACAAGCTCACAAGGTTTAAATTTAATTTAAAAAACACACAACCAGCGTAACGTTTTGAATGTTCTAACAACATCTTTCTCAGACGACACATTAATACACACTATCAGTTCATAAAACGTACCCGAAAGGCCCAGAGATCCTTACTACGTCATCTGCCAGTCACGTCCCAGAGTCCGTTCACTTTCCAAAACTAAACAAATTGTAACCAATCACACATGTCACACTCCATAGTCAACTATACCGCTATCACAAACTTGTAACAGGTGACAAAAAACAAGGAAATATAATCGAGGCAAAAGAAGTGTAAACAAAGCATAATAAATAAACAAATAAATAAAAATCTAAAATAAATTAAACTAAATAGGGCAAAAGATATAATAAATATTAAATAATAAATAAATAAATAAATAATCCAAAGGAAACTTAGAAATAAATAAATAAATAAATAAATAAATAATAAAGAACCAAAGGGGTGGGGGATATCGAACTTGTTATTTATTTTCGATTTTTATTTAATTATTTATTTATTACGCTTTATTTTGTCTAAAATATTGTTTGTGCCTCGATTATATCCTTGTTTATTGTCACCTGTTACAAGTTTGTGATAGCGGTATAGTTGACTAGGGGGTGTGTGGCCTGTGAGAGAAGGACTGTCATTGGTTACAATCTGTTTAGTTCTGAAAAGTGAACGGACTCTGGGACGTGACTGGCGGATGACGTAGTAAAGATCTCTGGGCCTTCGGGTACGTTTTATGAACTGATATTATGTATTAATGTGTCGTCTGAGAAAGATGTTGTTAGAACACAAACCGTTACGCTGGCTGTGTGTTTTTTAAATTAAAGTGTGATTGCCTTGTCAGCTTGTTTTAATTAAATGAAAGGAAAAAAAATGCGTATAAGAACACTAATCGTCGCGCCAAGAGAGTTCAAAATTTACCTTCGAAGTGCCATTATATAGCCCCCTACACTTCCCGTACATATTTGTCACGCTTTAGAGAGGTCAACTAAGAGAATTTAACAAAACCATGTGTTCAGAAAGTGTAATAGTAAGTGTATTGTTTTCCTGCGTGTTGTACAATGATAACATAAAGCTACAAATTTTATGGGATGACATATCAAATGCTACCAAACAAGGCTGAAGTCGCATAAAAATTATAAGATATCTCATTGATACAGGAAAATAATAAATAAATAAATGCATCAATTCAAGAGTGCACTGTTGGAATATTGAAGAAAGCCAAAGTTCAAAGCTCACACAGTTCATTTATTCATCACTCAAGATTCATGTCACGAAAATGAAGGTTAGCAAATATAAAGCTCTTTTATTGTCAGAAAGAAAAGCAACAGCATAAATCAATAAAGAATTGTCAAAATATTAGTACAAGTCAAGTCGCATGAATTCTTGACAGGGCGAAGAGTAAATATAATAATGTAGCACGTGTATAAAATAGGAAAAATCAAGAAACGGAACAAGTTATACCAAGCATTGGTTGGAAACAATTACGTACAGAAAGAACTCTTGGTTGATTTCTACAAACGGCAAATGTTTCGATTTTTTTTCGCCATCTTCAACTGATTTTTTTTTTCTCTTTTTAAAAACTGTGGCGTGTTAGTTTTTCTTTTCATGCAGTACTCAAAATAAGCACACAATACCTGACGAAAAACCCTTTAGAAAACCCTCCACTAATGTTATTTGATGGATTAGAAGGAATGACGGGAAAAGCTTTCGAAAGAAACGAAGATGTTTTACCATTTTTCATTGTATTGAAAATTTAACTCAGAAATCTCCCTTTCCTAGTGGGCTGTGGAAAGTGTAACCAAAATCTCTCCCAAACTTGTATAAAGCGAAATCTTGCTCAAAGTAAAACTTTACTTTGGTTTCACTGTAAACTTATTAATTAGTACGAACTTGCTTAAATGGGAAACTAATCTAATGCGGAAAGAAATGGTTCTTTACGGCTTCCTCCTTGGAGAAGTTTTAATCTGTATTTACCACGTAACAGTATATACTGAGTAAAAATGTTTATAGGGTGTATTGTTGGAATAACAATGGATTCAGCTTAAATCATTTTTACTGCTATCACAACTGTAATATCACCGTAAAAATCTTTTTACGTGATCGTACTGTTAATTTTACGGTGGATCGGTATCTACCCTCGCTTCCGCCAGCCTTTCTTTATTTAATTCGTTTGTATGCTACCAAAACAGCTTATTGATAAACTCTAACTCAGGTATTCTCAATAGGTGACCCGCGGGACAAACAGCCGGAAGATGAATCGAGGTGTCACTACATTGAACCAAGCTCAAAAGCATCGACTATGCAGTGCAAACACCCTTCATCGCCACGACCAAAGAAGTTAAAATCTATAATATCCGCTGGCAAAGTCATAATGACTGTGTTCTTTCATTGTCATGGACCATTACTGCTGGATTTCACGGAACCAAACGAATCCATCAATGCCGACGTAACTGCAATTTTCAACCGTCTTTGAAGTGCTATGAAAACAAACATCCTGACATGCGACGTCACATGCCAATGTGTTACACGATAATAATTGCCCGTTCGCATGTTGCTTAATCGGTACAGGAGCTGTTCCAACGATTCAAAGTGGGAGATGTTGAGCTATTCTCCTTATAGCCCTGACCTTTCCCCGTGTGATTTACACATCTACGGCCAGCTGAAGAAGACATTAAAAGGTTAGAGGCTTCACATAGATGACGCGGTGAAGGCAGCCGTACAACAGTGGTTCAAAGACGAACGATTCTATATGGACGGTATTCGGCGGTTAGTCTCGCAATGGAACAAGTTCCTGAATCCTTATGGTGATTACTTCTGAGAAACAGATCCAATTCAAACAGTTGTCATAATGTTACATGCCTGTATCTACTGTACAAAGTTCATGCAAATACATTCATTACTGTCCCGGAAAATGAAATCAAACGGGTTTCATTTTAACGCCCCTAGGATATAGAATATTCCTCTTATCTCAACTTAATTCTGTTGGTATTAAAATCCAGGGACAACGTGAATATTTTCAATTAAGGGCTCTCTTTGTAAACAATGATTAATATATTTTCCCCCGTTTGCTATTTTCTAAGTCAAAAAAATAAAGTAGATAGATCGCCCAAACCTATCAATACTTATTTTAAAAAACAACAACATGATAATTGGAGAACAGTTGGAAACACTACAAGAACCCAATGTGCAAAAAAAAAAAAAAAGAAAAAAAAAGAAAGGAAACTATTCAATTAAAAAAATCTGATTGAGAAAAGTGTTTTAGATTGAATAAATGTACTAATATTTAAGATTTAGCAGACTGGAAAACAAAATAACTGGTTAAAACTAGAACACGCACTTGTTCCTTCATCGTCAAAGAATAGCAACAGAATAAATCGTAAAGTGTCTACGAACTGACTCATTACGTAATATGTTTATTCTGTTGTAACTGCTTTTTCCTTTCTCGTTTCTTTGCTTACTCCCTTTCTCTCTTCAAGCGAGTTTCAAAATTTGCACAGAGAACGAGATACTTGTTCGTTCAACTTCGGTATTTAAGTAATTAATACGCACTGCTGAATCAGCTTAAATAGGGCGGCAATTGTCCAGTCCTGCTTTCGGCCAGACAGCCCCGCCCGCTCTTGATGACAACGTCTTGCGTCCGGCCTAACAGTCGAGCAGGATGCTGTTTCTCCTGCTTTTAGTTAAACATATTTAACTTCCCATATTTCTGATCTTTTCAATCTAAGATATTTTCAGAATTTCGGATTTTTTTAATTAAACTTCAGCAGATAGAATTTTTGGCCGATAGATTGCTTAGACCTGTCAAGAAAACAGGTAAATTGACTTGACGTTCCCACAGTTAACTCCGTTCCTACAACTTTGTTTTAACTTTGACAGTGACATTTTTAAAGCTTTCTATCAAAATAAAAGTTTACTAAGGGGCTTAAAAAGGCGGGAAATATCAATAATTTAAAAAAAATAATATATGGATGCATTCTAAAGAATTTCACTACCAACGTAAGTTAGCGACCACTGTGAACTAATGTCGCTGATGGTCTTGTTTATAGGCTGTTTGAACACTAAGCGTAATCATTACTTCAATCTTCATATTAATTATGCTTCTAATTACTTTTTTTTTTTTGTAATTTCAACTTACTTATAGTTTAGTAACCATAACAAAAAAATTATGGTTGATTAAAAAAAAAATAGGCCAACATCTTGCATTTCAATTTTATTTAGCTTCAAATTGCCCGGCTATTGAACCATACCCTAATAACCACCCTAAGCTTACAGAATGGGGAAGGGGACAGAAACAATACTCCTCCAATATGTTACTTAATATTAAATTTATGTTTAGTGGAGGTCAGAATATCGCACCGAGGACAAAATTCTGTAATCCTACACAGTATACGGCCTTCCTGTTGTCAAATGAATTCGGCATAAAAAGTTGTCTAACGAACGGGATTTTTGTACAGCGCCGACAGACTGAGCTTCATTTATATGTAGGTAGAAAGTTCTCTATAGAACCTCCTTAGTTACTAATTCTGTATATATTGTACCGAATTACTTTAGAAAAATAATAATAAATGGTGGTGACATTATAATACAACGACCCTCTCTGAACGCTCCTTAATGTGCAAATCACGTTCTGTCTTCCTCCAAGTGGAACTTCAAGGTTGTTCTTGAACCGCTACGTTGAATACCTTGAGTTTACGGCTACTATACTGAACAGTCATTGCCAAATTCACAACAGGAACTTCTGAAAGACTTTCGCATTATTTCATCAAACGATTTCCTGTTGCTGAGGACATTACGTTAACCTTTGGCCACATATCTTTGTGCATACGGAGAAGTTACAGATCTAAATCGTTTTACCAGTCATTTTATTTACATGTTTTTCTATTGTCTTTGTTTGCCTGTTCAGTTCAAATATTGTAATCTCTTTTACGTCCGTCCATCTCGGGACAGTATAATCTTTCACGTCAACACAGGGAGTGACTGAAAGTGTTAATTTTTTTTGTTAGGCCAGCTTTTCATGCACGCGTTACCGTGTGCTTTGCTTGTCATTTCTATGAGTAGCCAATAGAAAAACTTAAAACATGTCTTTCAATTGGCTACTCAGCCAAATCGCAAGCAAAACACGCGTTTAGCGCGTACATGAAAATCTGGCCTTAAAAGTGATGGTTGGCGTTTGCGTCGAATATAATTTAAAAAAATCTATTCTAACTTTACCTAACCGTACCCATTTCCGTGTATTGTGTGAACTGTAGTAAATTCAAAAGGGATAAAGGGAGAACAGTTATTTATAAATATTAACAAAAAAGTATTTCTCTTGTGGAGAAAGAGAAAAAGCTTGACCCAGGCGGAAATCGAACCCTCGGCCTCTTCTCCAGCGATCCGGCACTTGCTCACTACGCCAGCGGTTCAACTGTAAAATGTATTTATCGTTCATCACGTACGTGACCAGATGTCTCATAGATGGCAGTACAGTCAAGGTGATGCGATTTCCTGTAGTCACGTAAGGATGATACTTTCCCGAGAAGGTCCTTAATTTTCACCCACTTCCCACTCCCACACACAGTCCAATCGAACTGAAACTTTGTAAACTTCTTTGTAGCTGATGATAACACAGAAATCAACTATTAAAAAATTAAATCTTGACATCAAAAATGGCCACAACGCCATTTTGAAAAAAAATATATATTATCGCCACAAACACTTGGCAGTTTCACAACTCACCAGAGTTCACTGCTTTCTGATATACTTTACTATTCAATGACCTTTACTGATATTTTAACGCGCATGCTCTTGGTTCCTTCACCGTACGTACAGACCACATTCCTTTAATTTCCCCTTAAAAATAATCTCCTCCCTCGTAATCTTATGTTCACATTATTTCAATGCACTTTAGAAGTATAAATGTTTCACACATTCTGCAATGACGAGCGAGCGAAGACGCCAATTAGTGTTCAGATTTGACTTATTTCTTTGATTCTAAAGGATTGAAGGACGCTCTTTGTCATTTTAACAAGCCATCCCCAGGTTATTTTACCCAATTCCCTTTCTCCTTTAAAATATGGAAAACAAGAAAAATAGTCGGAATCATAACGGGCAACAAATTTTTAGAGGAAGAAACTGGAACTGTGACAGATGTACTGGAACACTTTAACAACGTCTTCGGTTCCTGATTTCAAGATTAATAACCCTCGCGGGACTCCGTTTAAAAGTACCGTATACACTGAATGATTGTCCGTTAACTACTGCATCCGTTAATAATAATGCCAGAGCAATGACGCTCCGATATTACAGTATTCGGATCTGCGTCATTAAGAATACCAGGTTAAAGGAAAAAGCCGTGATCGATTCATCATTATTATCATAATCATTATCGGTACTGCTATAAGCGACAGGTCTTTTAGAAGTAATCTTCCTAAATGCTGTTAAGAAGCTGTATTCACCATCTTCTTCTTCTTCTTCCTTTCAACCCACACCTTACATCTTTCAGAATTTAATATATGCGAAACTAATATCCTAACCAGTTTGTTTTTCTCTTGACTGTTAGCTGTGTTCTTAAGAGAAGTATAAAATAAATTTCACAACGGGGTAAAAAATAAAATTAGATTTTAACCCTCGAATATTTTCTTCACAAAAGTTTGATTTCTTTTTTTAAAAAAAGCAATAAACACACTAGCGTATACAATATTACTTGAACCACAGACAGACAAAAAGACGATGTAAAAAACTTCCAAAATAATACTGAAATTTGTTAACCCAAATATGACTGCACATTCGACAACAAAAGCTCTTTCCCTTGGATTATTATTATTATTATTATTATTAGCAATTAATCCAGTGGACCGATTTATGTACTGTTGTAAATAGCTTACAAACGCGATTTTGTCTTTCAGAAAATTGTACTCAAATTTGTCAATGCATTCCAAAGCGATTTGCGAAAACGTTTGACGCCAATTGTACGAAATTCCGTTTACAATAACACATTCTGCAGTACATGAGCAAGCCTCTTGATGGTGTACACAATAGTATATATATAATTATATATACATTACTTTTAAGGATCTGTGGCTTAGGTCGGGACAGGGTAGGAGAAAGAATACAGGAAGGAGTCGGCCATTTAAGTTGAATGTACTATTCCAACATTTGTTTGGTGTAACTGAGGAAAAACCCTGGAAGAACCTATGAGAATATTCGGTCACGGAACCTTCCGAATGCGAAAGCAACCAATTACCAGCTGAGTTACGGTAGCTTAATACACACACACATGTGAGTACTCGTGGGTAACTAGCAAAAGGTTCCAAAAATTAGAATTTGATAATCCTGCAGCAAGAATTATCAAAATAGAGGTGAAAGACAGGGTCAAAGTCCTCAAAATAAGCACTTTATATGCTCACTACATACTTGTACTCAAATTATGCCACATACTATTTTCTGAATTTTTTAATTAAAAAAGAGGATAAATCATACTAATTAATTCTGGCATATGAATTAAAACTACATCTACATACAAATGTTCCTCTTGCCTTGCAAAAATATTGCCTGTCTTGTAAAATTAAAAAAAAAAAGTACGCAAACATTGAACCATTTTGGTGGTCAATTACTCAGGAGTGAAAAATGCAAATGGCGTTTGTTGGAAACTTATCCATTTTTTTTTCTAATTTATACTAATAAAACAGGCCAGAAATCGTTAATAACTTCTTTGGATTTTTGTTTCATTTAACTTTATTTGATAAATTATCTCGATGTATTACCTTCAACACTGCCTAACTTTACTCTTTTCTTTTTACTGATACACTCAATTAGCATTGCATTAATCTAGTATGTATGAGACAGTTGATGCGCATGCGCAGTGAGTCAACGCTTGGAAGCGCTGCTAATAGTATGATGGAAGACAGAAGTATAATTTCCTCACTGTCCATAATGGAATGCTAATTGCAGTGAAGATCGTAAGTTTCCTCGAATGTGAATTACCGTACTTTATATATATTTGAATCACGCAGGACAGTTGATTAGCTAGTGCTCCGATACATGTTCATAATAAAGTATAATCTATAAACAAACCCTCACTACTTGTTTGCTCAAACTAACTTCAGATTTGAGAGATCTCCTAGATTATTAAATCAATCCTGTACAGAAACAAATTAAAAAGGTTCAACGGAAACTTTTTCTCATCAAAATGTATGTGTGATTTATTTTTATATAAACAACCTCACTCATATCGAGCTGCGCCCCCTTACCCACCATCTCACCCTTTCTCTCTGTCTAAAGTACAATTTGCTAGAAGCACGTGCATTCCTACGCAGTAGCTGGAACTTTTGTTTCTGGATAATTAATTTTGAATAGCGTACTAATTGCTCTTGCTATCCAAAGCTAAAATTAAATTTTGATGGTAAATATTCTATTGAAAAGTTTTCATGTAATACAAATCTGCAACTACAAACAAATATTTTTGTTTTGTTTTTGTTCTAAATGAATGGGAAATCAGGCCAATAAAAATAGAGTTATAATATTTGAAACATGAGGAGTGTTATTCCAATTCAACAAACTCTCCAGAACTAGATAATTCAATTTCAATCATTTTTTAGTCAAAGTTATAGGAGTAGCGAAGTAATAAACCGTAACAGAGAGAGATACAGTGATATCACACACGTCGCTGGTGAATCGAAGCGCAATTAATATTACGTATTTCATATCAAAGAACCGTCGAAAATCTAATATCGTTCATATCGAACACTACTGATATTGGTATGCTATATTAGATTTCCATTTTTACAAATATTGATATTTCGATATTGCAAAATATCGATTGATATATCTAAACATTACACAGTCCTGATCTATTTGTAGATGTAAATGACTATAAATCAGTACTGAGGAGGTATCGCTGGACCACTCGAATGTCAGAATGGTACCTTATAAACCAGTGTGATCGTTACTATTTCACCTGGAAAGTGTGTTCAGCACGAGCTCTTAAGATAGCAGTTCAATCCAAGAGCTGAGTATTCTTACCGAAATGTATTCTATATAATTCTGTTTGTATAGCAGCAACTTCCGCTGGGACTTGTGACGAAGTCATAATTTATGATCTTGCTTGCAAGAACATTTCATTTAATGGCCAAAGATATCACTTCATGCACTCTACCTGAAATTCCAAGCTGGGTAATGACTCGAATCCCATGCTAATAACAGGATCATGTCAACTCCGTCCTTAAAAGCCACGTGCTTGATCAGGACGTCAAGCACGATTGAAAGCCAAAGTAAAGCAAACTACCACGTCAGGAATAGGATAGTTACACCACGACCCAGTGGAAGTTTGAAAAGCGTAAGTAAGGAAATGCAATGTGACGTAGTAAGTACTCTATGACATAATTATTAGACACTGGATGAAACACGGTATGGGGGGAAAAAGGTGATAATAACGCGAATAGACGTATATACATGTTTAATCACTTCATAATGCATTTGCTTCTCCCATCTCCTTTGAATTATATAATTCACCAATTTTTTTTTTTCTATTTCATTATCACTGGGCTGACCAACATCAAAACAAGGGAGATTGGATCACGCCAAAGTTTTGGGATGTGATCTCTAAGATGGTTTAAATTTAGAAATAGCAATTTAAATTATAGAACATCAAAATAGGTAACATAACTTACGTATATTCGTTGGCAGGAACAGATTTGTATCGATTAGAACTTTCCAAACTATCGATATCAGTGTTCAAATTGTATTTGACGGTTGTAAAATAGACTGAAAATTAATGACAATGATTAAAAAAAATATGAGAGTGGGGGTCATTCTAGTTATTACCTAAATCACTAAAATTTCTGAATATTCTTCGCCTTTCCAGCCCTCCCACTTCCACAAAGCTACGCGGGATGTGTGATGCTCAGCAATATTTCAGGATGAACGCTTTTCCATTTGAACGATTTTTCGATATGAAAGATGCTTAGTACTGCAATAACAGACACCGCTGACGTTGAATGAATAAAAAACATTAATTCCACAGTTGTATTCAGATATTTTCTGGTCATTCTATTGTAATAACAGTGTTTTGAGACAAGAAAAGCAATCGTATCAGCTGCTAACGTACCACACTTTCTCATCTAGCTACAGCCTAGTGGTTCAGCCGCGGAAGTCGTATCAGTATTTCGTTAATGTAAAAAAGAGAAACAATCTGGACAACCTGTCCTCGTAAGACCAAGAAGCCGTTGAGGTTTACTCCCTATAGAGAACTCCCAATTTCTATTGTGGCATTTTGTTTCGTTGCTTAGGTTAAGGAAAGCACCTTATTTTTACACAATATGCCACTGGATTGCCGCAAAAACTGCCGTCAAAAGTTTTTGAAACGTCATCGAAACACCGAATCTGACGAATGAGGTTTTCAGCTTCACCTTTTTTTTCGTATAATTTGTATTACAGAAGTAAATTTGTAAATCATTTGTACTTTAATAAAAGATTAATTTCTTACTGCTTAGACATTTTCTCTTCTGCTACTGCAGAAAGTGCTCGTGTGTTTTAACACAAAGCAAACAGTTAACTAAAGGGACGGTACTACTGTCTATGTGGAAAACAAAGTCCATATGACCTGTCAAATTTTCGTACGAGAAATTTTTTGTCGGGCTGTCCTGTCTGTGTGGGTTGAGAAAGAAGGTTGACGTTGCACGAACTACTTTGTTTTAATTCTTTGATGGCAACCACTACTTCAAAGTCTCTTACTTCGTACTAAATGCAACTGGATTAGTGCGAAACAACACAATCTTTCGCGAAATCATCGTAAATTCATTCCTACCAAAATTAAACATCTGAAAACTGTGGTTCCTGATTCTATCTTCTAGGATTACGAGATTCAGGAAATCATATTACTTACCAGACCACTGTAGATTACCCTGCAGGTGCGTACGTATTTTTGGCTGTCTCATGGCCGAAAAAGAAAACGAAAGAATCTTAAAGCAAGGATGATTACATAAAACTGTTTTGCTCCGTTGACGGTGTAATCCCCTCTCCGTCTCGTTTTCTATATACGCAAGTTTTCTGCTGTGGGCATGTAAAATACATACATACATACATATATATATAATGAAACTGGTCTATGCTCTTTTAACGTTTTTTTCATGTTTTAAACATTTTATATTTATGAATCAAGTGTATACTGGATAACCTTGAAGGAGAGAGTAAAGTGATAAATATCTTTTGCATTGTTGCCAACTTACAAATTTTTATTTATTTATTAAAAAGGGTAGTATTTCCACAAAATGAATATTATTTTCGATAGGATGTTTACCTAGATTTCTTGAATCATGTGGGGGAAGGCATTAGCCAATTTTTCTGGATGATATCTATGGAACGAACAACTTGTACCCCATCGGTTTTGTTCAAATTGTTCTTGTACAAATCAGAGAGTAAATAATTTTGACAAATCATTGACGCACCATGAGAGACAGTTTTAAAGAAAATCGAGCTCAATGATTTTCTTGCTACACAGTATATTGTATGAAGTGCAGTTTTCCCCACAAGCCGTTGTAGCGTCTGGCTCAGATTCAGTGGAACGCGCATTTAAACCTCCGAGAACTCGATTTTTTTATGTGACTTCTACAGTAAAGAAAGTACTTTGTTCCACACTTTCACTTGTAACATTTACTGTGCATAAAGTATCCGTGGCCATGATAAAGTTGTGCACTTGTTGCTCACAGAAATCTAATTCTTGAGCACTCTGAACATACTGTATATCCATACATATCTTCGTGTATTGTCTTGTAAAAAAAAAAAAAAATAGTTTTTGCAATTTTATTTGTAACCTATTTGACTATGTAATGATGGACAGTTTAAAATAAATTAACTTTGTTGCATCATTCTTCTGTCACGCTGTATTTATGTTTACAAAATTTATATTATTACTATTGTCAATTTCAAATACATACGTACTACAAATTTGAAAAAAATAAAAATACTTGAAATTTCAAAAACGCACATTTTTGTCGTACTTTTGTGAACTTTTACTCAAAGACTACATAAAAACATATATAAGTAAGCCCTCACTACACGAAAATACAATTATTTTCTTCCTTGCTTAATCGACTCAGGAGGGTCGAAACTCTCTTATTTGCAAAGTAAAATAAAGTACGAACGTCTCTCAGGAGGTTTGTACACACTGCCCTCCGAACGTAAGCCACACGCTCTAACCTTTCTGCAGCAATAATAACTCATGGTCAACGTATTTCGTACAATGTGCTATGCAGCACGAAAATCTTTGAACTCGATTTTCTTTCTTAAGGCTGAATCCAAGTAGGTTTTCCCGCCTTTTTCATTTCTCGTCAATTATTCAAATGTGAATGCAATTAAACAGAAAATAACTTTCACAAACTATAGTTTGTTTCTTACGTCATCAATGAATACCATTATCTTTAAAGAAATCTTAACAGAAACTTCAAATCTATGTTAATAGACTTTTGGGACAGTTCCAGGTCCCAAAAGTGTGTTGACATAGTTATTAATTTTCTGTTAACTTTTATTTTAAATTAAAGGTATTCACTATTGAAGTGTGTAACAAATAATACACCGTGTAGTTTGTGGAAGTTATTTTCTGTTTAATTGCACTCAAATTTGAATTATTGACGAAAAACGAAAAAGGCGGGAAAACGTACTTGGATTCAGCCTTAATAAAGTACCTAAAATTTACGGTGTTCATCTTAATAAAACACACCGTTTATAGAAAAATATTTATTTTCTAGAATACTTCGCCCCACTCGTTGAAGCTTCCTCAGTCGTGATCTACTTTATCTACATTTATATACAATACAGTGGGTTAAAAGTGTTGCCAGTTACTGATTTCTAATTACCCCGTTCCCTTCTTAACAACTTTCCCAATTGTTCCCTTAAGTTTCCTGATTCTTTGTTTATTAATTTGTCTCTTTTAGTGATGAAAGCTGCTTCCCAAATGTCTTGTTCTTTCTGTGTTCTGACTGTTTTGATTTTTTTTCTTTTGTATGCCACGATATAATGCCCTTCCTCTACTAAATATTTTTCTATAAACGGTGTTTTTTTATTAAAGTATTCGATTTTCTTTGTTTCGTATGACACATACAACAATTTATCAAAATTATTTACTCCCTGATGACTACAAAATTACACACACGGTGACCGTCACTTTGCACGTTCTCCTTGTTAACGGCACTGATAAAGTCTTGCAACCCTGCTACCATAGATAGTGGTTGCGAAGTACCACCTTCTTGGCGAGTGGAATCTCATTGAATTTGAATTTATTTATGACCTTTAGGCATCTATGGTGAAATCTCTTGTTGGTTTATGCATCCATACTCGGCCTCTGCTTCAATCCCAAACTTGGTTCGAAACCTAGGTTAATAATAAATCCCGACCTTACAAGCTACATCCAAAAATCACAACTCGAATTAATCAGTGTCGTCTCTAGCTTAGTAATTTACTATATCTCGTATAATCCAGTTTCTTTGACTGTAAGAGAGACAGAGAGCAATAAAAAAACGAGAAAACGACCATGGCCTTATTGAATGTACCGTCAAGCAAACGTTTCATTTGACCTTTTCACGCACTTTTTACGACCCCCCCCCCACCATTTTTTTGTACAGTGGCATTTTTAAAATATTTATTTTCCAATAGTTTAATGGTAAGCTAAATTAATAAGAACTGTAATATAGAACCACACGAATGTCACACACAGACACGAATTAATGCCGGAAGAGCGGCAGCGAGTGAAGGCAGGTTGGTTAAAGTCAGGTTAGAATACTCAGTTTTCCATACCGTCACGTCCATTAAAAGATTTCTTCTCCATTCGTATTTCGCGTGTTAATCGCCCGTCCTGCGTATGTGTGCTGCATTTGTAAACGTGATATACTATGAATTATTTTCTGGGAAACGTTTAAAAGCTGGCTCCCAGGAAGGAAACTGGCTCTACATTCCATACCTCCTATAAGTAAGTATGACTTGTTTACGTTAAATAGTTTTCGTTACTTTAGATATATAATGTAATATCTATGAGTTGGTATGCTGAAAAGAAACATGCTTCGATAAAGTTGCAAACCTCCCATTGTTCATTTAAAAAAAAAGTGTGGGAGGAGGGAAGCAAAAAGAGCCACAAGCAATAAGACAGTCGCAATTGCCAGATCTTTCGAGTGGTAAGAGCACGCTGGGTTCACCCTACTTGGTTCATTTCCTCTTCTTCAAGAGGCGCTCTCCGAACGATAACTAAGCGGGCTAAAAAATGAATACATGGTGATTACTTAACACAAGAACTGTATAAAACCCACCTTTCTTTTATTTATTACTAATACAATTAACTATTCATCATGTTATTCTCGCTGGCGGGTAATTAATCTGCCTTGGGAACCATTAATATTGGACTTCAGAGACCAGCGGGCATAAGAAACTTAACAGGAAGACTTTACTGTGAAATAATTCTCTTTTCCCCCACGCCTTGCTAAACCTGTTTTAAAATCAAAGATTTTATTTAATCTTACCCCTTTAAGATTATTGTAAACCAGCAGTTTTCAAAGTTAAATGGTAGCAAGATCTTCCTATATCTCTAATATGTCCCCCTCCCCCCCTTGTACGAAATTGTAATGCTGCTCCTACAAATTTTAACTTAGAGAGTTCAAACTTTCTTACAAGAAAGATCAAACCTATTTAAAGGTGTGTCTCCTTGTCAATTTTTTATTTTCTGTTTTGTTCATTGTAACATAAAAGGAATAAGGAAAAAGAAGCACTCATCGACGTTCACATAGCGCAGTAAGGAGAATAGCGGACTACAAATTAGATCATAGGTTCGAACTCTGGCGCAGACAGTTGCAAGTTTTTCAAATCGAAGCGCAACTCTCGCACAACGTTCATACTCTACTATCTGTACAAAGTATTTTGTTGTGAGAAATGGTCAGAAGTTGACGTAATGTGCGACAAAACCTAAATAATGTTAGCGTCCAATGAACGTATATATCATGTCCATATGAATGGGCATTGTAAGTTCGCTGTAATGTCAATCGGACGTACATATAATGTCCATTTGGATAGACTTTGTAAGTCCGCTGGGACGTCCATTGGGCTACATATGGACGTCAATGAGATGTTCGTATATGTCTGGGTATAGTAGAAAAATACCATAAAGATGGGCTGTAACGTTAGCTGGAAAACGGCAGGATAAATCACGTGTTCTTGAAATTGAATCTCTCTCTTCTTTCTTGCCATATCTATTCCTGTTTAAACTGTACCCTGCGTGACAAGAAAACATAAATGACAAAACAAATAAAGTCAGTTGGCAACACTAAGCTCTAATTTGCAATGCAATATTTGGCCAATGACACGAGCTAGATTGCATATTAAAAAACTGGGAGTATGCTTGCGGTTTTCGCACATTCTATCTTTCGTCCCTCTGTCACATCCGCGCACCCTAACCTAAGAATCTGCATTAATATTAAATTCTAAGTAACCACATGTGCGATAAGCAGAAAGAAGTGACAACTATTCCATCACTTTGGTTTGGGTAGCAATTTATTACGTCCTAATTGAGCTACTAACTTCGAAAGATCATTAACGCGAGATCTCAACCCATTCTTAGTTTTAACTTTGAATCTGAGGCAGAATGTGAGGCTTACAGGTTAACTGTCACTAAAAGGACTCTCTTCACCACCACTCGAGCTCACCTATAAAGAAGCTGAAGTCTTAAGGCCGCTTTAGACGATACAATTTCTCGTACAATCCCTTGTATGCAATCACATTGGTTACATTCTTTGATCGTGTAAAGAGCAGATCGTACGATTTTTCATGCTATCTATGATGTGTTCTCTAAATAGAAACGGTCCTATTTTTCAGCGGATTTTTCGTACAATCTATGACAGCGCCCTACTGGCAATATAGCGTGCTTTCCTATTCGGCTGTTTGGTTATGGTTTACGAGACAAAGAGAACATATTAATGTTATTACTTGATGCAGAAATTAACATACATAATGGCATAATAAACTATTACAGGTATAAAGATATAAAACAAAGTTTTTTAGGGAAGTGTAAAAAGGTCGGTGATACTACAGTTCAGCTACTTCTGCCACAGAGGACTGGCAATACCTCAAAATGCTACGTTTTGCATTCCTATAACCATAACAGGTACTAAAAACGTGAAAAATTGTTTAAAAACATGACAAAGTTCTGATGTGATCTAATAGATACTGCTTCTCGTATATATTGTGCAATGCAGTTAACGTGATTTTCTTTGTTTTTCTTGTGCGTAGAGTACCGAATCTGCTGCAGGCATGATATGTTTGAAAGGAAATAATGTAGAGGATAGCGGTATCTTTGCAATCATATCCCCCCCCCCTCATTGATTTTGATCTGTGCATCCGAAATAATGAAATACATTGAACAGTAATTACAGAAGTAGACATAATATAAGTAGAGTGTCGACGTCAAGCCAGAGCTGTGCAAGTTAATACGTGAGCTAGGTAATTAATGGAACGAACTAATTTTTATTCAAAGGTTAAGACAGCTGACCCACCCTATTCACACCTATATACCTTGTATGAAATGAGCCTATAAATCACATAAAATCTACATTACTCCTCATTTTTGTATTTTGCATGTATTTTATGCTTATAGGAACGTAAAACGTAACATTTTGAAGCGTTTCCAGTGCTCTGTGGTAGAAGTAGTTAAACCGATGTATTACTAATTGCCCCATATGTACGAGGGTCATTTAACTCGAAGAGGCAACATAGTTGTGAAATGGAATGTAGTGAATCACTCACCTCAAGAAGCTTACAGTCCTTCGATGTAGTCCCGCCTGCCTGTTGAACCTTTCGCCAGATGTCTGGTAGCCGTTGAATACCTGTTAAAGCCCCACTAAGTGAGAGGGTGTTGACAGTGCGCCCTAAAGCACGAACAATGCTGGGAACGTCTCTGAAACTTTGGCCCTGAGAGGTTCTTTCATTTTGGGAAAAAAATCAAAATCGCAGGGGCTCATATCCGGGGAATATGGCGGGTGCTCCAGGACCTCCCAACCCCATCGTCGTAACAGAGTCTGTACTGGATGGGCTGTATGGCATCGGGCATTGTCGTGTAGGAGAATTGGTCCAGACTCAGGAGGTGTGGACGTTGCGCCGCAATGCTGGTCGCAAATGGTGACTGAGATATG
Organism: Lepisma saccharinum; assembly: GCA_022664845.1. Taxonomy (NCBI): domain Eukaryota; kingdom Metazoa; phylum Arthropoda; class Insecta; order Zygentoma; family Lepismatidae; genus Lepisma; species Lepisma saccharinum. The sequence continues at coordinate 70,806 of JAGDQP010001195.1, read as the reverse complement.
AAGCATAGTATGCAGCATTGACGGTAACGCCCGGTGGAACTTGATATGACAGGATAATGCCTTCGTGGTCGTATGACATTATCATCATCACCTTCACGTTTGCTGACTCTTGCCTAAGCATTTTCGGTCGTGGAGATTCTGGGTGGCGCCATTCACTCGACTGACGTTTCAATACAGGTTCGTAGGATCTTCCCCACGTTTCGTCACTTGCAATAATGCGGTGCAAGAAGTCATCACCTTCCTCATGGTAACGTTGAAGGTGTAGGCGCGCACATTCCCACCTATGCCACTTTCGAACCTCGGTCAGAGCATGGGGTTGTAACAGCCTAGTTGCTGTTCCATTTTTATAATTATTTTCTCCCCTTTTATTTTCTTAGTCTCCGTTTTGTTTTTTTTCTGTGTGTTCTCCTTAGCTCATTCTCTTTGGTTGGTTTTAGACTCTTTGAGCGTGTTTCGTTTGGATTTTTCTTTGGATTTTTATCGTTATCCATCCAGGTTTTCGTTAGTCACGCAGCAATGACTTGGATCTAACGCTTGTTTTGATTGGACCCTAGTCAATGCTTCGTGACTTGTTTTTTGCTGATTGGTGTGAATCAGCCTTCTTCTCCGTTTGCTGGGAGAACTGCTCTCCCACGCCATGTTAGTTCAGTTCCAATTTTTAAAACGAGACGAATAGATGCATGGGCTTTCCGTCATCTGTACTTCCTAAGCCCTGTCTACGATTGGTAATTATAAACACCAAATTTAGTATCATTTTTCGATTTAGACTGTTTTCGTCCATACCGGAAAATATATTATTCGAAGTAAGAAGAATTAGAACCGATACTAGTGCTATCAGGACTTTTCAGCGACATCATTTCGGAATTTTCAACTCATTGACATTTTAATATTTTGTTTTGAGGTTATTTATCAAAATGTACAGTATGTTCTAAATTTCAGTATGGGGCCGCTATTAACCGAATTCTTACATTACAAGTATCGGTTCGTTGGATTTTAATAATGATATGCCAATTTCTCGTCTCCAGTTTTCCAAATCCATTCGAAATTCCCGGTTAGCCATGTTTGACAGCTACCGCATATTTTCCTTACTTGATCAAATTAGCAACATGTCTGTTCGACTATTTTTGCGTACCGTTTTGATGCTAATAGTAAATTTTAATTTATTCGACATAGTTCGATAATTTTGGTTTCAACTCCAGCCACTATTCTCCAATGAAAAAGTCATAGTTTAAAATATTATTTTTGTATTTTCAAGATTTATTCAGAACGTCTTTTGTATAAGGTAGTAATCATCTGTAATGACGTCACACAATTAATAGCGTTAAAGTGATTCTTTCTTTACCATGTATTTTGGACTAGAACTTCTTTCCTGTACGTAATACTGTACTAAAACTTTTCGAAATTATACAACAATATTTCGGGAATAATTTGTAAAAATAACAACGAAATTTATTAATTATTATAGAAATTATGGACATTTATGTGTGACTACGTAACTTTCAGTTCTGCTTAATTCAATGTATACCAGCGATTCAAATTTGTTTGTTTTTACAATTCAACAGTAATTCTGTTCAGATTCTTATGAACTATCATATCAGAAAACGTGCGATGTGTAAATTCAAAGCAATAAATTGAATTCTGAAATTTTTATATTTCTTCGAACAATCTTGTTTGTGTATATGTTCAGTGAACCTAGTGTAGAAACCTCTTAGTTAACCAGGTACGATCTACGGCATTAGTTGATAATCCTCGTACAGTGTTTAGTAAGATTTATAATGTGCAGTGAGTTATTTAATGTTTGACTTGGTATTTATTGGAAATTAGCTACTAATCGTTACGTGAAGTTGACAGCAATTGATACTACTTATTTCTGTGTTTCGGTAAACCTATCGTATTGAGTGATGTGATTTTAATTAGATTAGACCGGTTCATAAATCCGTAGACCAGTGGTAGGATTCTTTCGTCAGCTGAGAAGTGATAACTTGGGAAAGGAACTATATATTGAATTTCTGGTTATTTCTGCGTTGACATATGAAGTGACTCCAGCATGTGATTTGTGTGAATAAATAATATTTGCATTTGTGCGTTATGACACTACGTTTGGATTGAGTTGCGACCGCCATTCGTTTCTGGTCGTTCGTCTTTATTTCAGGAATTGCGATTGCAAACTACAGGTGTGGGCCCTACTAAGGTAAAGGTAAGACATGGTCTTTTGCCACCCTGTAGACTTCGAAGTGAGTAAAGACACAGTATGAGTCACATATGAGTCGTTATGCGTATCATCGTTTGAGATTATTTCCCAAGTAAAGATTTAGGTTTTCTTTCTTAATCTGTCGCTAATCTGAACCAGCTGGTACTTTGGAGTATGAACTGACGATCTAATTAAACGATTGGAGGTGTCGCCTTACCGGTATTTCCTCCCTCGATCTAAATTATTTTTTTACAGCGATCACAAGAATCTGGAATCCTCTTTCCCAGATATTCTTAAATGTGGAAGGCATTTCTGCGCCGCTCGTCTGGGGTGTAGAAAATGTTTGGAGCTAGAGGTTAGGTTAGATGCGTTGCGTGGGTACTCTAGGCTCCTGACGACCCTATTTGTCTGTGTGATCCACTTTTGGGATCATTAGGTTGGGGGCGTTTCAGTTTTTTGCGACTCCAGCCAGGATTGTCAAAAAAATGTGCGGTTCAGGGTACCCATCTGGCTGCAATTTTCCGCATGCCAAGATCTTGTGTTAGCATGCGGAACACTGATCCGGACGAAATGTTCATCTCCTTCGCCAATTCACTAGAAGTCCAGCGCTGATCACCGTCAAGCAGTGTCCGTAGTCTTGCAAGATGAATTTCGTCCGTAGCCGTTCGCATATGCCCTCTACCGTGCATTTTGTCTGTTGACTGTCGTCCCGCCTGAAATGCTGCAACCCATCTCGCCACTGTCCGATACGGTAGAGCAGCTTCACCACAGGTCTCTACTAATCCTCTGTGAATCGTCCTAGTATTTCGCCCTCGTGCCACCTGGAATTTGATAAACACACGCTGTTCTGCACGCGTGAACATTGCGTTAGTGCGGTATTTCACACAACAATCACTTTAACACTGTCTACTCGCCACGCACACCGTAATATGGGCCCGCAGCAGCGTTGAACTGACTCGTACACATCCACGGCACACACTACGTTCGTCATTTGTCTCCTGCCCACACGACACTCCAATCGTAGAAGTGTTGCCAGTTCGAGTTAAATGACCTTCGTATAAATAGGAACTAATATATCACGATTTATATACTTTTAAAGTGCTGTGTAATGTCGCATTGTAAAAACAACACACATGACTCCGAACTTACCACCGAAGACGGCAAAATTTTCAACGTTTTTTGTGTGTCCGCATTGAAATATCTTTATTGAAGCTACGACACTTTTGTTACCACTGAAACCTAGTAGAAGCTAGATTCTCTTGGTAGAATATGCCATTAAGACTAACTGAATTTGTTTTGCGTCAAGATTCATTGTTATCGATATTTTAATTTTTTCCTATTTTTTAAATGGGCTATTATGTGTGGCATAATTACCCTAAAAACCTGAGATGTCACAACTATAAACTCCAGCAGTTTTATCATTATCCCCTCGTTTCCAAAACTGTACCGTGTAAAATACTATACAATATTGTATGATTTATCGTACGAGAAATCTCGTACTATGGATTGTATACATTCTATCATACGAGAGATCGTACGAGAAATTGTATCGTCTAAAGCGGCCTTTAAGATCACTTTAGACGATACGATTTCTCGTACGATCCCTTGTATGCAATCTCATCGGTTACATTCTTTGATCGTGTAAAGCACGGATTGTACGATTTTTCCTGGCATCGCCGATGTGTTCTCTAAATAGAAACGGGTCTATTTTTCAGCGGATTTGCGTACAATCTATATAGCGTGCCTTCCTACTCGGCTGTTTTTTTTTATGAATTACGAGACAAAAAGAATATGTTCATGTTATTTCTTGATGCAGAAATTAACATACATAATGGCATAATGAGCTATTACAGCTAGGGTAATTCCGGAAGAGTCGCCGCATACGGGATACGTACTTTCCTCTGGCCGGCCGGGTGGTCGAGCGGTCTGCGGCGGTAGGCTATCGACTCAACGGTCCCGGGTTCGAGTCCCGGCAGGGGCATGGGTGTGGATTTTAACACTTAACAACTAAAGGCAAATCGTGATGGGCAGAAGTCCAAAGTTACTAAACTGGCCCATATAAAAATTAAGTTTGTTTTTTTACGTACTTTCCTCCCTAGTTTTGAGAATTGTCAACAGAGTGCGGTCAAATGCGAAAGGCAGAAGCGCAATAGACGTGAGAGGAAAAGTGAAGTGGTCGTGTGCGTGTGTATTTCTTTTTACACATTGTACGACTCATTAACTGAGATAAGTCCGATATTTTTCCTTCATATTTTTTTTTCCACCTTACAGTAAATTCGTATTTGACGGTAAAGTACTACATTATTATAAGTTCTGCTGTTTTTGCAGCAACAGCATGATCTTTTAAAAATGTTGTCAGTCTAGTTTAGCCATCTTGGTTCTCAAGGTCAATGACTTACGAGGTGCGGCGTCTCACCCAAAGTATACGGGATAGATGCCGCCATTATATCCGATACACATGCCGCACTTTTCTCATAAGGGACACATGCCGCACGGAATGAATTTAGGCCTATGATTTGAGATGAAATATGAAACATTGTTAGTGAAGTTATAAATACGTTCTGGTTTCTATGAAAACTAAATATACTTATTTATGCGTTTGTTATTTTATCTCTATTTTATTAGTTGTGGTTATTATAAACAAAAACTATGAAAATAGTAAAAATACATTTTTATCTTTATTTTTATGTTAGGCCTAATTGAAAATGCCGATTTGTTACAAAAGAAAAGCAGGGAACAGTGAGACCCAGGGACCCAGAGAGGTTAAAATAAGCAATTGCGAGGATATTTCCTAGTGTAAGTTCATTGACTTCTTTTTGCTTTTCGTTTTATTGGCCTATTTTTGAAGTTCTGATAGCCATGAGTTAATAGCTATTGTTTAGTGTGTAATGTAGGGATGGTATCGAGACGAGATGAGACTGGCATCAGTCTCGTTCTCGTCTCGATTTGTTTTAGGACAGTCTCGGTCTCGTCTCGATCTGAAAATTCCGGTCTTGGTCTTGGTCTCGGTCTCGATTGTAAACCTGTCTCGACACGTTAGTCTCGGCCTTGTCTCGAGAGTCTCGAAAGACGATACACTTTAAAAAGTTGCCGTCCCTTGACTTGTCTGAAATGGGTACGAAGGCTTTCCGATTTCAGTACAAGATCAAGAATATTAACATAGTTTGTTACATCGTTAATTTGGGGTTTAGATTAGAAATAATATTCTTAAATAGAGAGAAAAACACTACAATTTTAAAAGAAACTTTAATTAGGATATACAGAATTTCCAAAAAGTGAGACACATGGAAATATCTCTATTATGGAAACGAATCCATGTTATACTACAAATTGCAAATTGGTATACGTAACATTTAAGTTTTGCTATTTCTAAATTACTGTATACCTAAATTGACTGAATAACTGTTAGGTTCAAAATGAAAAAAAAAATCGATTTTCTAACAGATTTATAGAAATAAATGAAAGTACACTGTTAAAGATTTTCCAAGACAATCCTGAGAAAGTTAGACAAACATAGCTACTTGGGAATTTTAAGTAATTTGGCTAATAAAGGGAATCCATCATACAGTTCTCAGGAATGTTTGGAGCATAAGAAAAAAAAGTCTAAAAGAGATTTGAGCACGGGTTCTGTAGTAAAAAAAAAATCCAGCATCGTCTTGACTGCTCTAAATTTCCAGTTAAAACAAAACAGTTTAGATGTTAGAACTGTGTTGGCTGAATCCCGAAGATATAAACTAAGTGGATCCCACGACTTACGTCACATTTTAATAATTTATGTAATTGCCAATTAGGATTAGAATATAAAATATTCATTCACTCAAAATATTTCTCATTTCTACCAAAATAAAAATTGACAAAATGGTGACAGCAAACTCTTGATCAACACTGCATGCACAGTTACGATAAGACCCAGTTTTCTCATTCTGCGCATGTGCCGAACATAAAACGAAAAATACCCAGATAATCATACGAAAAGTCTAAGTTTTCCTCCATTACAGTGAAACAACATGAAATACTAAAAATTCTGCGAAACTTCGCTGAGAATTCCTAGTAACGTTAATAAAAATTTTAACAATGTACAGTACGTAACAAAAATTTTACTTATTGTGAACTTTTGTACAAGGAAATAATCAAATACAAATAAATTGAAAATACCATTTACCGAACTCCACAGCCACACGAATCAATTAGTTTACAGTACTGCTCTTGACCGATTAAAAGTACCAATTCATAGGTATGGATTACAGCTGCATGTCCATACATTAAAGCAAAAAGAAAAGAGTGAAGTGTAGGCGCTAATTTCAAATAGCGTATTGCGAATCTTATAAACTGAAATAATCACATTGGTAAAAATTTGTTAAACTTTATTTTATATGGGCCAGTCTAGTAACTTCTGACTTCGGCCTGTCACGATTCCACCCTTTACACCTAATTAAAATCCACAATCATCCATGCCCCTGTCTGGATTCCAGCCCGGGACTTTCGAGTCGTTGGCATAATGCCTTAGACCGCACGGCTACCCGGTCGGCAAATAAACACATTGGTATTTCAAATAAACTGTGTTATCAGATTAAAATGTCATTCCAATGCTCTATGGTGAGAGTAGATAAACTGCAGTATATCCAACTGGCCCTCATAGTTATCAAGATAAAGACAATACATCGCGATTTGAATACTTTTGGCATGACGTATCTTATTAACTCAGGAATGTAGTAAAAACAACACATATGACGAAGCACTTATCAGCGAAGCCTGGGCTAATTCTTCAACATTCTTCGTGTGTCCGCATTGAAAGTTATGAATTGTCTTAGGCATGTCTATAATGAAGTACAGAAGTGAAGCTACGACATTTTTATTACCACTGAAACCTAGCAGAAATTAGACTATCTTGGTCTATCGTGGTATTGAGACAAACGAAATTACTGTTGCCTCAAGATCCATTGTTATCAATGTTTTCTTTTTCTTAATTAAAAATGGACCACTTTCAAAAATATCTGTGGCATAATTACCTTAAGAGACTAACATTTCAGAACTATCAGCTCTATCAGTTTCATCATTATCCCATCGTATCCAAAATTGTACCGTGTAAAACACTATAAAATATTGTATGATTTATCGTACGAAAAATCTCGTACTAGGGATTGTATATATTCTATCATACGAGAGATTGTACGAGAAATTGTATCGTCTAAAGCGGCCTGTATACTTCGCCACAAGTGCGGCGTCATTTGCGTTCGTTTTTTTAAAAGAAAACTAGCGAACTGTCTTTCCCTAAAGCAATGACCAGTATTCGACGTGTGAATGCGACCCGGGCGTAGTCGTTGTGTTGAAATGTAATTCTCAGTGCCGTAGTACAGATATATCGCACGACCCAGAAGTTTGGAGGATAGAGATTTTATTCTATATCTGGCAACAGTGATTCAAGTTACTAACCCTTGGTGTGTATGAAGAATAAATGGATTGAGTATAAAACGGAACCAATTCAATCTTTGTGGGTGGTGATATTTAGAGTTTGTTCGACATCAAGTACAAGTACCACATCACAAAATGTAAAGAAATATCGAACAACGTTTCGTCCTCAAGTACTGCGTTAAACTGGAGAAAATGGTTTTCAAAACGCTTCGAATGTTAGCGAACAAAAATATGGAGATGTTGCTTTGCCTTTATCTCAGCTGTTGGGCTGGCAAAAGCTAACCAATGAGGGTGTCGAATATTCCCACGATATGCATTGCTCTGGACGGCGGTCAACACCAAATAGTTCCGTCGTAGAATCGTTCAGAAATAATTGGTGCCCTCCCATACCTTCCAACAAGAAGTGTGAATGCAGGATACTCGGATGTAATTAGATCGCTTGAGGAAAATAAAAGAGTTCTGCGTGTACGATCTGATATCGCACAGCCTCTTGCATGATGCACATTAGCAATGCGCCCTGTCATACTACTGCTTCGTTCATTAAGGAATTTTTTTGCCTCATCCTCTCTATACTCCTGATTTCGCGCCGTTCCTTCACTCCAAGATTAAAGAACAGTTAAAAAGCGATTTGCGGACAGAAAGCAATATCCAAAAAAACCTGTGTTTTTAAAAACTTAACTAAAGCAACTAGTAACAGAGAACATGCTGTCAGAACACTATTTTTTTAAAAGACAACTTGAAATTCTCAGTCCGTATCATGGATAATACAGAAGAAAATAATTGTCATTACTAATGAACGTAATAAAAGATAATTTCTATGGAGGTCTGTTATCAGAAAAATCTTCATGAGCAGAAAAATGTCCGTATCAAATTGAGTTTTGTTCTCAACTGATTTTCAGGTTTTCTGAGATATGTAGGAATCCTGAAGGGAATTCTAAAACCCTTCCTAACCTTTACCTCAATTTCACAAAATTTCCACTAACTAGAAATCAAAATCCCCAAGTTCGAATAATGTTTTCTATAAATTTGAAAATATTGAGATTTCAAACATGAAACGTAGTTAATTTAATGAACTTAGACATACCTTATATTACTGATTATGCAGTACTCGTAAGCTGCACCATGCACTCTAGTAGTGGCCATCCATTGACGCGAGGGAACTGCCGAGTCATTAGATTTTCCTGAAAAGAAAAATGAATATAGGTGAAGACACATACAAGAATACGACACATAAGTGCTGCTGCAAATCAAATGTGCCTGCCCCAACGCCCCCTAAAACCCTCCCTAGACTTGGGCTACACCCACTAAGGAAAATCACTGAAGACCCTTCTTAGCCCAGTAAATGAAGGACCAAAAATAGTGTCGAGCTGAAATAATTTATTAAAAGCTTTGCAAAAGTTTATTTAAATGGTATAATTGAGGCGTTAGGTTTGGAACAGGACAACTATTTATAGCTTGACGTTGTTTCCCTATCGGTTTATAACCTTGGGCTGAAAGTGTGTGTTCTAGATATTCCACTTGTTTAAAAAAAATGCATTTTGATTCCTTGATTTTTATACTTAATTCTCTGAACTTATTCAAAACCAAACACGTCCTTTCATAATATTCCTGTAATCCATTACCACTGATGATAACATCATCTAAATATGCCTGCGCAAATGAAAAACTGGCAAGCGTAGTATCCATAAATTTATGAAATATTAATGGAGAATAGGGTAAACCCAATGCTAAACGGTTATTAGCAAAAAGCCCCCACGATGTGTTCAAAACCAGTAGTTTTTTCGCCTCGTCATCAAGTGCCAGCTGCAGATAGGCTTGATTAAGATCAAGAATTACAAATGTATCTGATCCTTGTAATTTTGCAATGAAATTATCTAAAGTAGGTAATGGATAACACATATTTTTCAAAAAAGTATTAACCGTAGTCTTAAAATCAGCACAAAATTCTAATTTCATTGCTTTGATTCTTGGGAACTACTACAATTGGGGTGGCCCATTCTGCATAAGTTACGGTGAAATTATACGTTGTTCCTCCAACTTTTTTAAAGCCTTTTTCTTATCCATCAAACTAAATGGAATATTATAATGCTTGCGAAAGATAGGAGTAGCATCTTTTTCAATGGGAATAGAAACTTTATACCTCTTAATAGGTTCTAGAATAGTATCGTTATAGTACATCAGCATACTTCGTTAGTATTTGTTGTTTTAATTTGAACTCCATACAGCTATTTTCTACACATTGCCTAATGTCCAAGTTTTCCATGGTTAAAACAGGCGTTTCAGAAACCTTCCAGTTCGGTCATATATATCCTATAATATCACACCCAATCAACATATGTTTTAAAGGAGCCTCCACTACATAAAAATATGCCTCAACATAGATATTGTTGATTTTCAGATTTAACGTTACCATACCAAGAGTTGCTAACTTATCCCCATTAGCTGCGATCAGGTTAGCTTGTATAGGTATCAATTGCTCCCGTTGATTAATCTTCTTAAAAATTTCTAATGTTAAAATGCTAGCCTCTGCTCCTGTGTCAATTTCGTCATCAATCTGATGACCATTTTCAAAGATTGCTCATTTCCAATAGATATATTATTAGGAATCCTCCAAAGATCTGATAAGCTACCATATTATTTAAATCATATAACGAAGAACAAGAAATACTAAATAGAAAACTTGAAAACACATGTAAGTCGAAGTAAGCATGAGTAACAAGTAAATAAGTTACCGAAACAATTGTTGTTTTACATACAAAATTCTAACTTTGGTGTTTGAACCTAAATGTTCTCAATATTTCATTGTTACAACTTCCACAAAGGTGAAACAAAGAGATAAGAAAGCACGAGAAATGTTTATGTGTTGTGAAAACCAAAAAGACCCCTTGCCAGTATGAAAGAATAACAAAGATAAATTTGATAATTATTGAGTTGGACAAGCTAACTCTCAACGCTAATGACAATTAATTATTACCTAAATTAACCTCGGATCAATAGCAATACGAAACGTAAACTAACAGAATGGTATGTGATTACATTTGCATAATAGGATGCTTTCCATTTTTTTTTTTTTTTTTTAGTTCTCCTTATTTGTGTTTCTGATGTTTGTGTAACATTGAAACCCCTACGCTTTTCGTGCAAATAGCGTTCATTATCTTTCTCTCTGATTACATGCATGTGCTCAATATGTTCGATGACCATCCTGGGAACAATCACTGTGAATTTACAAACTGCAAAATTTCACAAAGAGAAAAAAAACACACAATGAAAAATTGTAGATAAAAATGGAAATCGTTACACATGCCACAACCACTGAATATTAAAACGTATAAAAATGTACTTCCTCATTCATTTGACATAACGTTATAACATAACCCTGCAATTTTTATTTATTTATAAAATAAGAAAGTGGTTTCCGAATTGATACATTCAATTTGGCAATGAGACTGGATATATTTACATGCAAATAAGTGTAAAATAGGTTATTGTTTGAACAAAAACAAGATAAATATACAAAAATCACGAGAAATATAAATACCAACGTAATTTTATATTTGCTGTGGCATTCTTTTTAAAAAGTAAGAACAGTCTTAGTAATTCAGATATGTATTTACGCACATTCTGACCTTCTACGCAAGTTTATCACGCATGTATATATAGCGAAATACATCTCTTACGCTCTCATATAAGCAAATATTTGCTTTCTCTTCAATTTTGCTACGCTCTAGTTTGCATTTGTTATTTCTATTCGTAATTTGCAAGTTTCTGCCAAGCACAGAAGCGGTAGAAATACGACATACATGTATGTTAAAAACGTAGTCCTGTCAACGTTAATAAAATGAGCTTATAATTAATATTTATCTTTAGTTTCCACAGAAATGAAATGTTAAGGAAATGGAAGACCACATGGATAGTGTGGTGTTGGTTGTAGCAATACTTCCTCGTTCAAAAGGGACACGGTTTTGGGTTTGACTCTTCACATTCATGGTTTTTGTCTATATTTTCAACATAAAATTTTATTGACTCGAGACGAACAGAACTGAGCCAGTCTCGGTGTTTATGAGAACTGATGGGGGCTGTGGTGCAATTTATAAATTTCGATATTGAACATCGATACTCTTACATATCGAAAAGCAAAACGATATATCAGAAACCAAAATATCAAACATTTCATATTGAAAACATCATTGGAAATCGAAAATCGTTCATATCGAAAAATCGGTGGGAATCGAATATCATTCATATCGAAATATCTTTAAAAATTGAATATCATTCATATCGAAAATCGTTAATAATCGAATATCCTACACATCGAAAAATCATTGGAACTCGAATACTGTTTGTATAAAAGAATCTTTCGAAATCGAATCGTTCATATCGATAATTCATTGGAAATCGAATATTGTTCGTATCGAAGAATTCTTGGAAATCGAAAATCGTTGATATCGAAATATCCTTCATGTTGAAAATTCGTTGGAAATGGAATATCGTTAATATCGAAATATCGTGGGAAATTGAATATAGATCAAATCGAAATATCTTTTGATGTCGATATTCGTTAGAGTACAAGTGGGCTATTCCGATCGATTTCGGAGGGTGGGTGATTCCAATCTAAAGCAATAACTTGGCGACAAATACTGCCATCTGACAGAGATTGAATACAACATCAGTTTAGAGTGGAGTGACCATCTTCAGTGATGTGTAGGTTTGAGCTTACATTATTTCGGGGTCAGGAGCAATTGACAGTAAGTATGACCTTGTAGAACGTGGAGTTACATTTTTAGAATCACTGTTTGGAAGTAATTTGTGAACACATATTCCTTGTGACACGAGTGGGAGTAATATATTCGAAAACAGATATCCTTGCGTGAACAATGTGCAATATGAGGCATGACGCAATTCCGGATTCAGTGTTGCCAACCCAGTGTTCAAAATTATCTATCAATTTCGGTCGATTCCAATCGCATTTTTGCGGGTGATTTTGATCGCGTGTAATACGTAGTTCGTACAATTGCTCTCTTGAAATAGGGTATTCCATCATAAGTAGTACACGCTGAACTTATTTTTCTGGATGTAGATGGGAATGTATATCCAGATAAAAGAAAAACGTTGGAGTGACGACGATATGAAGGAAGCCCTTGAAGCCGTATGGGGTGGCTTGGCATTGAAGGCAGCTGACAGGAGGTTCCATATTCCTTATACCACCCTCCAGAATAGATTTGCAGAAGCAATGGGTCGTAAACAGAGAAAACGTGAAAATGCTGGGGCTATGCAAGTTTTTACAGCTGATCAAGAGAAAACGTTGAAAGAACGCATAATCAGGTTGGCAAAGTTCGGGTGTGGTCTTACAAGAAAGGACATAATTAAAGCTGCATATGCTTTTGCAGAAGCTAATAACATCACTAACATATTCAGTGCGGCAAAACAAATGGCGGGAAAAGACTGGCTGCAAGCGTTTTTGACCCGTTTTCCTGACTTGACCGTTCGTAAACCACAGGATTTATCGGAAGCTCGATGTGCTGGATTGAACAAAGAAATAATAGACCGATATTTCGCTCTCCTGAAAGAACTGTTGAACTTTCCTCAATTGATATACAGCTGTGGCGAAACTGGTATCCCATTAAATAATCCGACACGGCCCATAGTAACTCTAAGCAGGTAGTATCTAGAACATGTGCGGAAAAGGGGGAAAATGTTACAATTTTAGCATGTGTGCAAATGTCGCTGGAAATTTCATCTTTTCCTTTGTTATATTAAATGGAAAGAAACGTTCTAGTGTTGGATGGACACGTGAGGACATAGTATCATGAAGGCTCTGTGGGATCTAAGAGGGAAAAGCAATTTATTTGCGGTAAATGTCGAATCTAAAAACTTCCTTGACATTCGATGATTATGTTCTCCTCCAAATTATAGCACAGCTACGTCTATTAATAGCACGTTACATATTGCATTTGTTTACATGTTCTATGCTATCATTTCCATTTCTTGTGTGTTCTTTGCTACCACTTTCATTACTTGTATGTTCTGTGATATTTCCATGTAGTATGCTTAATATTAAATACAGTAACCTGGCATTTCTCGTTTTGTTTATCGCGATCGAAATCACCCATATACGTGTCGGAATCACCTGCCTATGGCGGGTATTTCCGATCGACAACAGGCATTTACAAATTTATATATGTATAATATGTGGCGTGCGCTCTTACCCATTACTCTATCGGGAATTTTGGAGGACATATCAACGTAACCCATCGTCATTTGTTTTTCTAAATTGCGTTCGTTATATTCAGCTGAGAGCTGTTTGTACCCAAATCGATCGGAATAGCCCACTTGTACTCTATATCGAAAAATCGCACAGCTCTACTGATAGGTCAGGCTAGCATTCAAGAGACTTTTAGTTCGAATCCTCGTTGAGGAAAGGATGTTAATGGATTCTAAGAAGCATTGCACTCATATCGGAACAGCACGAAGTAGGTAGTTACTAAACGACACAAATAAAATAGTTTATCAAAGTTTTACACACAGTACTGCAAATACAAAATTTACAATTTTTAATTACCAAAGGACAATTATCTCAAACCTGTCTTCGAAACAGAAACGATAAAATCCAACTAGAATAGAGTCATATCACTTTATTCTAAAAATAGTTGTTTGATACACCATTTAATCCCCAGAATCTTTTTGGTTTTGAATGCAAAATTGTAGGGCTCAAGTGCATGATGAAAATAAGGAGCTAAAAATGACTTTTCAGGTACATTTAAAAAGTGCGATTTCTCCTTTTAGATATATATATTTTCAATTTGAACGTTTCTTATTTACGAGAAACCACGTTTAAATGAGAAACAGACCTATCCAAATTAGGCGGATTTCTGTCCCGTGAAACTAACCATTTTGGATACTATTCTGTGTTCTTCCGAGCACTCTATTGACTCACTAGTGAAAAAGTTTAAAAGTACGTTATCATAACTATACACAATCGAAAGATGAGTCAATGAACTAGAACAATAAACAAAGAAGAAGTCCAGTATTAAGAAGAAGTACCTATTACGTCAGTGTCTGGTCCCACAAGATCTAATTATATACCTTTTAAAGTGTTTATAAGTTTGTGGGCGTGTCCACAACGATGTTGGAAACTGAAAAAGGTAAAGCCTTTACGACATATACTACGTTATTGTTATTTTAAGGGGGTGTTCAGACGAGCTCAACAAAACCAAGATTATAATAGATGACACCCGTTCTGGATTTACCCTGCTACTAATCTATAAAATTGTTTTCCAGTAAACAAAACTGGAATTCTTTACAATTAGTTTTCTCAATAGTGCTATTTGAGTTTCAGAACACGTTAAGAAATTTCAGATGGCCTTGTATATGTTTTCGATTCTGAATTATATTTTCTCAATAAACTGCTTTTGAAAAAAACGGTTAACACTTACATATAATGGATATACAGAATAATCACAAATTCCCATACTCTTTATAGATCTGGTATATTTGTTGCTCAATACCTTTTTCCTATAACCCATTCAATAGGACGTTTATTTGATCATAATTATTTGCATTCATGTTGCCAGGCAGATTCTGAAAACACATGTATATTTTGACGACACCTGTTTTGCCAGCTAAGAGGATTTAACGATTGTTCGATCTGGTGAGATTACACGAATGAAAGTCTCACTCACAATATATAGGATTTCTCGTTTAATTACTCATCAGCAGACATATTTTCATGGAACAAGAGAAAAGGAGTTACTTTCGGATTTCAATTGTTTTGTTTATTTTCGTGGGTGTGAGATGAAATCAATTACTAATTTACAGCAGCAGGCGAAGCAAAAGTGTTTGGAAACCGTATTTAGACAAATATACAGCTTATACTTTGTATTATTGTTCCTTATTAAACATACAACGAACGATACGTAGCTAAATGATGGATGGAGTTAGGGATTCTGACAGGATTTTCAGTTGGGGGTGTTAATTCACAGTTAGATTTTTGCAAGGTTTCTATCGATTTTTCACAGTAAAAATGTTAAAGTTGGGATTGTATAATCGTCGATTTGGAAGGGGTGCACTCTCTATTCCTGATAAGGGTAGAAAGTTCCTGAAAATATTTCCAATCCGATGCACTATAGTAGTGCTTGTATGTACGACCTACACCGCATTGTTTTAAAAATAGAAATGCCAAAGGAAGTTAAACTATCAATAAAATCTTTTTATAAGTCGCCTGATGTTAAATTTTGAACGATACAAACTTCCTATTTGGTCCAGTGGAGTAATGCCGCGGACTTCGAGTCGAATATGAGGGAGGAGACACATGGGTTTCAGTCCAGCCCCACTGTCGGCCATCCTGACTCAGCTTTTCCAAAGTTTTTCAAAGATTTCCTCAGCTTTTCGTTACGGGCCCATGTGTTAGAAAAGTAACAAGTATGGCCCTTCATTACTGCAGTTTCTACAAAGTGGTATCGGGCGACTCTAAACCCCACGTGGCATTATTACGAAGCAGAAGCTGAATCACCTGAATAGTGTTGTAAATAATAATAATAATAAAACGTGAGCCTTCGTTTGTTTTTCTAAATTTCGTTTTTTTTTTCAGGGCAGCAATTTGTAATACTGCTAACGTC
The DNA here is from genome assembly GCA_022664845.1 of Lepisma saccharinum. NCBI lineage: Eukaryota > Metazoa > Arthropoda > Insecta > Zygentoma > Lepismatidae > Lepisma > Lepisma saccharinum. The sequence goes on along the minus strand of JAGDQP010001195.1, from coordinate 54,588 downwards.
TCCTTAAGCAAGATTTACTTTTATATAGGTAATTAAGAAGAAATATAACATAAATTAAACCCTAGATTACAAATACTTTTTGGTGTATGTGATATTTTCTTGGTTGCCCAGTTCTTAGTGTTGCCAACTTTAAATAAAAAATCATTTTGAAAAATGCTTTTTCTAAGCCGTATCTGCCCCAAACTTAGCTTAAACATCATTCAACACAATGGAAGAAAGTTTTGGGTGTCCCCAACCTCAAACACCCCAGTTATCAGAGTTGCCAGTTTATTTTAAAGTTCAACCTATAGAAATGCCTTGATTAATACAAATCTACACGCGTGCATTGATTTACACTAAATCTGACATGTGCATTAGGTACTGGGGCAGTTCATGTGGATTCTTCCAGCGCCGCGGTGTTCAGTGTTGCCAACCAATTTTAGAAAATAAAATTTTTAATTGCTTCCATATCGTGGAATATATTAGGACCAAACTTTGTATTTACGTACTGGGACGCGTCATAGAGGTATTTCAGGTCCCACAGTTGACAGTGTTGCCAATCAATTTTGAAAATTATATATTTACTACTTCCAATCAGTTCGACGTACCGTATCCGCACCAAGCTTTGAGTATACATATTCGACACAAATGAAACGTACTGTGGTTGTTCCCTGTACCAAAGCACCCACTTGTCAGCGTTGCTACCCTATTTTAAAATTTAATTTTTCAAATGGCCCCCATACTGTTACGCGCTGATAGCTATTCCTATACTTTCAAAAAAAAAGCATGGGGAGCCGCGGGACGCGCCTACGTTATGATATAGTTCTCAGAGCCCTACTGCAACAGACGCATTAAAGAAAACCTGTAGTTGTTTGTTTACAAGAGTATTCATTATGCGTTTATACAACTCTTTTTAAATATGCACATAACATAAAATATTTTTGTTACACTGTCTCTATCTGTATATATTTTTACAGTATGGGGTGAGCCCTGGAGCCCGGAGCATGAGGGAGCAATGCCCAGTGTTTTTATAGTGAAACACAATGTACTAGTGGGGCAGTGGCTCAATTGGTAGAGCTCTCATCTCTGGCACTAGCGGTCGGATCGATCCCTGCTCACGCAATGTGGGCTTTCTGGTGAACCACCATCATAAGCGTTGGTTTAATTGGGGTTCTCCCATTTCCTCCCACTTTTTTCATTTCACCAAGTCATCTCATCATCATCCATCCGACCTGAGCCAAAGTTGCCTAAAGGCCTTAAAAATTAAATTCGGATTAAAAAACAATGTATTAGTAAACCCAAACATATATATCTCTGCCCTTGAACAGAAGTAGGTTATTTCCCGGGATTTTGAGCTAAAGATAATTGAGTTTTGCGGAGGGTAATTACAATCAAAAATAGATATCTTCCTTAAATAATACCGTAATTAGAAATTAATGTATTGTATATACGAGATAAGAGCATATTTCGGTAAGAATTCATAGTTTTTCAGTTTATAGTAAAGATGTCTTCGAGGTTTTATTATCTCTAGGAACTTAAATTCTTCCTATAATTGAAAATATTTCATCAGTTCCCTGGAAGTTAAGTAGTATTTTAATACAAACTATACCAAATAACTTCAGTCCATATATCTTTAGTTAATTCCTTATGTTTGTCAGGGTGAAGATATACGAAGTATAGCAATGTGGCAGTGAATACAAAAATAAAAATAGTCCCATCGTTTGCCTCGTAAGTCTGCAGGAAAACAAAGCAAAGTAAATTGGGATGAATGTATGAAAGCTTAAGTCCAATCCTGCTGATTAAATTGATTATCTGCAGTGTAAAGCATTAAATCACTTGCTGTGTGAAAAAAACGACATTGTGAAAAAAACGACATTGTGAAAATAATGTGAACAGAAAAAAACATGAAAAAACTTCACATAAAAAACTGTGTTTTACAACACTAGATCTGAGTTACGAAGTAATCCTTGACCCTTCATATTTTCCGGACTTAGCACCCACAGAGTACGTATGTTTATGCATCTAAGTCACATCCTGAAAGGCTGGGTATTCAAAAAAACAGGGATATGGCAGAAAGGCTCTTCGTGACTTCATTGACTCACGGTTTCTTCAGGAACGGGATTGAGATCCGTGTGAATCGCTGGCAGAGATGTGTCGCTGCAAACGGAGTCTATTTTAAATAAAGCTCCTTTACTCCGTTCCAAAACCCTGTAGTACAAAAACCAGTCACTAATTTCTGAACGACGTGGTATATGTACATTCAGATTCATAGAAAACGGTGGACAGAAACTTTTTCTGTATACAAAAAATACACAATCTGGCAACGTAGTGTTGCAAACAATATATGGAACACTAAAATTTCCAACAACAATTTTGTTTGAATTTTGATGTACATATTTTACCGGGTGTACATGATTACCCACGGTCTGTTAATTAATACAATCAAACATGATTAAATTGTTACTTTAACTTGTTTCTTTTTGTTTTAAGACAAGGTTGCTCCTATTTTATTCACAATTTTGTTTTTCTTCTTATCTCCATTATTGTTTTCTTGTGCAATCATGTTAACGTATCTTCCGACGATGTACTCCACTAGTGGTTACAAAGAAAAGCCATATTAAAAAAAAAAAAATATTAATAGTGTATATGGCAACACAGCATTTTCTCTGACGCCATCAAGGTCTTCTTGATTAAATATCGCTTCTCCCCCCCCCCCCAATTCTATTTAAATTTAAAGATTAATGGAGTTTCTCAAAGAGCTGGCACATAAAAAATACATTGTTTAATATCAAGAATTCATTTATAATCATGACACTAATGAAGACTTTATTCTGTAAACTTAAGTTTTTCTTCAAACTACTTTCTTCTTTTGCAGAATTTTAGTACGTGGTAATACAGAATGATATGAAATGCTGTTAGGTGGAAGAGAGCAAATACGAGGAATTGTAGATAATAAGAAATTAGTAAAACAGATGTGGTGGATGGAAAAAGCTAGACGACGATCGTGAAACAAAATAAATTTAAGAGTAAAGGAAAAAAGGCCAAGGGCGTACTCGGTACATGTTTGGAAATGAGTTGAAAAAAAAAATCATTTAGTTGTTGGAATGATTTGGGATCGAATCTTGTCCCTAGATTATTAAGTGATTTTGCTACATAACATAACCATATGTGTGCATTGAAGTTCGAAGTTCGAAAGTACAGCAACAACGCCGCACACGCGGAACGCAGAACAAAAAGTGGATGCAATGATAGTATGGAAGACAGAAGAAATATAAAGATGAAGGCAATACCTTGACGAATTACTGGAAGCGCAGCAAGAAAGAAATATAAGAAAAGCGGAACACGGAATGAAGCTAATGTTTATATTAAAGATGAAGGGAAAGGCACTGGAAGGTATGGAGACAGTCCTAGCAGAGAAGGGCACTGTGTGAAAGAGAGTGGGAAAGATAGAGGAAGAAATCTTAAATAGATAAAGAAGAATTATTACACCAACCTAGGAAGGAAACGATGATCCACAAGACTACATACATTAATGATATAAACTCAACAAGGGGAATATTAACAAAAAAAAAAAAAGTTGCAGATGAGGAACTTCTAAAGTGGAAGTGACAATAAGGAATGAACAGTTTGGATTTATGCGAACTAGTAGAAATGACGTTATCTATGTTTGTTTGAGATAGGTGATGGAAAAATTCAAGGAAATACAGGGAGAACTATATTCATTAACAAAGAAATCTATGATAAATTTTCAACTAGAAGGTGTTAGAAGAAATCTTACCGAAAAAAAGCAACAAGAAAAGTACAACAGAATGAAGCAGAAGATACATGTGTAGAAGTCAAAGTAAATGTTACAACTCACTTTAAAGAAATCAGAAATATTTGAAAGGGAAAGCAGTTTACATTCCTATTCAATATGGAAGAAACGTGACAGACTTGATATTATAAGAATCGCCAGGAAATACGGTATGTTGTTACGAAGCGAATACATTTTTTTTTGTGCTGTCTACAGAGACCAAGAAAGGTCATAATTTGAAGCTGAAACAGAAGGAATATTATTTGAAAGAGAGCCGGAAATAAAAACGGAAAATAAGAAGAATCAGAGAATGTTATCACATGAAGTACTGGATGAGGACTGAAAATGTGGGAAGAAAATAGCGGTCAAATTGAAAGGACGTGTAATGATGTACCAAGCTGAAACCATGGTTGATGTTGAATGTATGGAGTTGGGTTCAAAACTATATTCATTGAACCCAGAATTCGAAGAAGAGAGGAAAAAATACAAAAAAAGTTAATGAATCTATCTGAACGAGGCTCATTGAAAAAAAAAATTCCTGTTTTTATTTTCGCCTATGCAATAAGAAATCTCTCTCTCTCTCTCTCTCTCTCTCTCTTTCTCTCTCTCTCTCTCTCTCACACACACACACACACATACACACACACTAAGAATGAGCTTCTCTCTTACATAATATATAATAGTAACAAAATGTAGATTATTTTATTATATAAAATAAAAAAAGTAATTGAAACTGCTTTTTGATCAACGTCGTATTCTAATAAACGGTTCATCTTCAAAAGCAATAGATTGCGAGGTGATAAATGTAAAAAAGTAAATAATTGGATATTTTCATACCAATGAACATCATTTATATTTAACTTAATTTAGAATTATTTTTTTAAAGACACAAAAAAAAGACAAAACAAGAAAATACATCTTCAGCTGCCTCCTAATTTTACATTCTGCAATCGAGACTACGTATTAGAACTGAACTTTCAGAAGTTAGTCATTCCTCCATTCCATAATACACTGCAAATTGCTTTTGACGCCAGTGCATTCTTATACACATGTGAAAACAGATGATATATTTATGTAATATCGTCAAGTGACACAACTGGCTTTCCTCTTCCTGTTCGTCGCCTTTGTATCAGAGATTCTGTGTGTTACGATAATACCTACATTCAGTGTAATCTCTTGCAGTGTATATTACAACCCCCCCCCCCACACACACACATATGAGAGATAAAACTGATGAAAGAGAGAGAGAGAGAAGAAATACATACATAATTCGCAAACGTTCTGCTGCCTTGAACACAAACCAGTTATACAGCTTGTACGATAAATGTGTGTACAAACTCGGAGGGTCGAGGTCCTCAGACCGGAAAACTAGAAAAAGTGCTGTTTTTTTTTCCTTATCAAACACCGAGTCGCAAATGCGTAGTTTCTCTTTTTCAAAACATATGGGGGCGTGTCCGTTGTTAACGCCATTAATAAGCCTTGTTTACGAAATTATTTTAGCAAGATTCCTCTCACAACATAAGAAATAAAATTTAAGGTACATATAACGAGTGTAATGCATCTATATCTTTATAAGCATTCTCATTTTCTGTTTCTAATGTAACGTTATAAAATAAAACACACACACAAGGCAATTTAGAGAGCGTTAGATTGTTGCGTTTCTCGCATTTAAAAAACTCAAAATACTGCTCTTCTAAGATGAGATAAAATGAATGTTATGGGTGGTAACAGTAAACTGCTCGTCCCGTACTGCTCTTCTATTTCAGAATTTAGCATTTTGTCGTTTTTACAACTATTATATTTTATATCTTGCAGCTTATTGAGAAAACGCTCACAGACCGAGTTCTAAAGCACATCAATCAAATATCGGTTAACATCAAACAAAGCAAGAACAAAATAGCCTGAATAAAGTAAAATCAATACGAAAATATCGATAAATAAAATAGAAAATCCGTTTGTCGACCCGGGTGTTTATACGAAACTTCAATTTGGATCAAAAAAATAATAAAAGATTTTAGATAACTTTAGGACACACGTCCATTATCAATTGGAATTTCCGTTAGGTTATTAGGACAAGAACATTTATGGAATTCGTATGGCCGTAATTATTTCTGATGGTAAAATAATCGCAAAATCGATCATACCTCAAACTTTGTTGGTTAATTAACTTTTTTTTTTTTTGGAGGGTCAGAACGAATCGCTGTTGCTACTTCTTACAAACTTAGTACACACAAATTTTCTGCTAAGATTAATTTAAACAAAGCTACTGTTTACTACTAATATACTAATGCGAGTTCACTAAAAATTCTAGCTGAAAATCTTACATATCTTTTCATGAATAAGAAACAGTTTCTCTCCAAGAAAGATCTACAGATGTCACAGTTTTCTCCTTCCACTCTGATTCCACCTATAAACCACGTGATCTTCAGAGCACGTGGCAGTGCTGCTGCCAAATTTGGTCAACTCCATACTTTCCTTAATCACAGTTATTGATCCCAACTTTTCTATTTCTATAATAAGCAAATAGCGCGTGAACTTAGGAAGCTTCGCCCTGCTGGTCTAGTGGTTACCGTCATTGATTGCTGATCGTGGGGTCCCTGGTTCGATTCTCGGCTCTGCCAAGGGATGTTGTCCAAAGTGAGAGGGTCTCGAACGGTACCCACCCAGCATCATGAAGCAATTGGGGAGATGCTGTGAATAAAACACAGTGGCGATCACAGTTGAGAGCTTCGGCTCTCCTCTCCCAACACGTGTGGTCAGTGTGGGAGCAGCAGACCATCTCCTTCCTCCAAGAGAGGCCTCATCCAGTAGTGGATTGAATATGGCTGTATATATATATATATATAAAGGCCCAAATGGGACTAGAAACGAAATAGACTATGTTTTATCGAACAGTTTCAAAATCTTAAGTGATGGTAAGATCTAAGCTGAAACAAAATAGTAGACTTGAGAGAAAGAAGCTTATCAGAGGAAAAACGCCACTTTTAGATCTGGAAAATCTAGGGAAACATAGATAGACATTCGAGATAGAACTAAGCAACAGATTCAGTGCCTTGGAAGAGTTAGAAAATAAAGAAGACATCAATATCAGAAATAAAATACTGACTGAGATAATAAGAGATTCAGCAGGCATTTAAAAAAAAAAACATAAAAATCTCAGAAGAAACAAAACTTTTGATGAAGAAACTGAGGGAAATTAAAGAAGAGGAAAATTACATAAAGAGCATTGAAGACATAGAACTAAATATAACCGTAAGGAAAAAAATAAGAGGATGTACGAAGATACAACGAAGCATCTTGTTAGAAATACTTGTACAATCAAGAAGCCTGAAGAAAACCAAACAGCGCTCATGATAGGAAAGAAGCAAATAACTGCAGTTAAGAGACAAGACGGGACCGTAACACGAAATAAAAAGGAAATTATAAAATTATTTGAAAATTTCTACAGAGAATTGTACTACTCCGAAGAAGAACTATGAATGAAGTGAAATGATGTAGATGTCCCAGACGTAATGAAAGAAGAAATGGATAAATGTACTTCGAGGGATGAAGAACGGAAAATTGCCAGGAGAAGATGGACTCACAGCAGAGATATTTAAATGGGGAGGTGAAAACATGAAAGAGGAACTTGCGAAATTATTCTCTGTGTGCCTGAAGAAGAGAGAAATACCCTCAAGTTGGAATAATGCTGTTATCATTTTGTTGTACAAGAAAGGGGACAAAAAACGCGTCGAAAACTACAGACCATTAGTTTACTCTCAGTTCTATACAGAATGTTCACCAAAGTTATTTTGAATCGTATTGAACGGGACTTGGATTTTAACCAGGGGAGGGAACAAGCCGGATTTCGTCGTGGATTTAGTACAATGGACCACATACAAACATTGAATGAAGTTATGGAAAGGACTAATGAATATGAACTTCCACTATGTTTGGGATTCATAGATTTTGAAAAGGCTTTCGATTCGGTCTCCTTGTCAGCAGTACTTAAATCACTTGAACATCAAGGCATCGAAAGTGCATACATCAAGTTACTGCGAAACATTTACTCGACTGCCACTTCTGCCATTAGACTGCATCAAGACAGTGAGAAATTTAAAGTTGGAAAAGGGGTAAGGCAAGGAGATTCAATTTCTCCAAAACTGCTTTGTGCGGTCCTGGAGAGAGTGTTCCAGAATTTAAACTGGGATGAAGTTGGAATAAAAATCAATGGCGAATACCTTCATCACCTATAATTCGCTGATGATATAGTCCTGTTTGCTTCAAGTGCAGAAAAACTACAAACCAGAATGGAAGAACTGAGTAATGAGAGTTCGAAAATAGACCTTACAATGAATTTAACTAAAACGAAAGCAATGTACAATCAACATGCTGCAAAGAAGGAAGTAAAGATTAACGGAGAGACAATAGGTATAGCTGATGGGTATGTTTACTTAGGCCAGCTGAAAACATCGAATGCCAAGTTGACTGATGAAATGAATAAAAGATGTAAAATGGCGTGAAGTTCGTTTGGAAGACTACACTTTACTTTCAAAAGCAAACTACCAATGTGTCCCAAGCGTAAATCAATGTGTCTTGCCTGATGATGTACGGCTGTGAAACGTGGACAATAAATGTGCAAAGGAATCAAAGATTACGAGTCACACAAAGAGCAATGGAGAGATACATGCTAGGAATAACTAGAACGGACAGGAAGACAAATGAATGGATTCGCGTACAAACAAAGGTAGAAGATCTAAAAAGGATTGCGAAGAAGATAAAGTGGAGATAGGTTGGTTATATAGTTAGACGAACAGATAGAAGATGGACGACAAATGTACTACATTGGATTCCTTGTTAAAAGAAACGACCGAGACGACGTCGAAATGCAAGATGGGTACGCGTTTTTCAGAAGCTATATGGATGAGGATAGCGTCAGACCGACATATGTGGAAAGAAAAGAGGAGGGTCTTCATCCAGCAGTGGACAGAAAGCGGCTGAATATATTGTATTACGTTACCTATTAGGAGCCAATGAGGGTTTGTCGTCTGCTACTTGTGTTGATTTCCCGTGATTCTATTGGCAGTTAGCTGGTAGTACGTCGCGCAGCCCTCAGTCTCTCACAGAATGTCAAAAACTCTCGTTTCGAGAAGCATTTAGCGCTTTGTCACGTTCTTCTTGACACAAACATCGAGAAACACAAGTATTGCTAATCTTCAACGTATTTAGTTCTATCGTTTAATGCAAAATAAAAGTAGGTTTCTAATCCCGCTGATTACGTTTTCTGAGCTGTTCATAATATTATTTTGTTCTAAAGAACAGCTGTGGATATGATAGAGGTTTTGGTCCTTCTCTGACAAATTTAATGTATATTTTAAAAGTTTCAATAATTATAAGAGCCAAAAACGATAGGTCCCTCAAGAAACGTTAACACTCATCCTGACTTTGTGTTTTCCTCCTTGCCTTAGCTACGATTATCTTCATCAATATACTATCGAGAAGTTGTATAACTTTCTCCTCTCCTCCTCTTTTCCCGCCATCCGCATTTTCAACTGCATCTCTCAGTACGAAATCCCTGCACACGAAATGTCCTAGCCAGTTTATTTTTCTTTTTATTGTCTCAAGTATTGTTCACCTGTCGCTTATTTTCTTCAACAATTTTTCATTACGTTATCTTGTGCTTCCAACTTATTTCTTCCGTTCTTTTCCATGTCCGCATTTCGAAAGCTTCCAATATTCTCGTCACTCTTTCGCCAGTTCACATTTCGGCTCCATATAACACTATAATTTGTTTACTCGTTCACTTACAAAAAAATTTCTTTGTGAATCCCTCTTCCGCCAATGGCATTCTCGCCTTTATTTCATTTTCATACTTGATATCTGCACTTTGCAAGAGACTCACTCAATTTATTTGTTGCAAATAAACTTGAAACAATATTAAAATATATACAAATACTTCTGTTTTATTTCTCTTTGAATAAAAACTGCTAACTCAAGCTGTTATTCTCTATCCACGCTGCAATACTATAAAATACTCCAAATTCATCTCAGGGTAGACTTCCGTCTTTAAACATGAGTTCTTACTTTGAAGATCTTGAGAAAATATGTACAGAATGACGAAGTATACGATCCCATAGGAAAAGATACAGAACTGCTCCAACTCTGCTTGATAAACAAACCTCCAATCCTGAAAGCAATGGAAAGTACTTCTCTAACTTTCGTACAATTCCTAATCTAGGACCAGTTTAGGCATGAAGCAGAGCCAACAGTGAAGTTACCACAGAATGCTGAATCTCGCGCACGACTTTCTGAATATTTGTCCCCTTTCTTGTACAACAAAATGATAACAATATTATTCCAACTTGAGGGTATGTCTCTCTTCCTCAGGCACATCGAGAATAGTTTAGCAAGTTCCCCTTTCATTTTTTCACCTCCTCATTTAAACATTTCTGCTGAGAGTCCATCTTCTCCTGGCAATTTCCCGTTCTTCATCCCTCGAAGTACTTTATCCACTTCATCTTTCATTACGTCTGGGACATCTACATCATTTTCTTCTGAGTCTTCATTTCCTAGTTCTTCTTCGGAGTGGTACATTTCTCTGGGGGCGTAAGTGGTTTGGAATACGCTTTGGAGGAACTGTAGGTCTCGTCTCCTTGAGATGAAAGGCAACAAGAGGAAAACATCGGTTCAGCAAGAAAAAAAAAATCAGGTCACAAACTTACCTCCAAGCAGAACACCCGATCTTGATGCGTGAGTTCAATTCATGTCCAGTGAATGGAGTGATTTAGAGTCCACTTACCTAAAACTGTAGGCCCGGTCCTTATTAGGTCATCAAATCGTTTATAACGTAAATCGTCATCTCAATAAGGTTACAAATGAATAATACTACTTCGTCCAAAAGGAAATTACAGTAATTACAGATCACGGGTGAATTTTGACACAGCAAAATCTAATCCAATACGAAGACAAACTTCCTGCAATGTTATTAAAAGTCTTTCACTCATTCATTTAAAAATGTTTCTGATGCAATAATTGCAATCGATGTCACAAGATCTTTACACTTCTTCCCCATTCATATAGGCAGAACATAAATAGTTCTTAAATCACGAAGGAACTCTGATCTAAGGGTCTAGAACGGAACAAAGTCTAACGCCTACACGTAAAAAGTTGTCTACGATCAAATTGATATAAGACACATAATCCAAGGCTGTTAGGAAGCAGGAAACATGATACTAAAAGGTCATAAGTATGAAGTACTCATTTATCGGAGACTTTCCTTGCCACTTGGCTAATTAAGGACTTATGTTAGCTTAATTATAACCTTATTGCAGACGCATGGGTTGTAACATTGAATCAAGTTGTGGGATATGACTGATTATAGAGTGTCTAAAATCTAATTTCGCAACGTACACAAGAAAGTTCATTCTCCCATCTATCCAAACATGGCCATACAGCATGGACAGCACGACACACAGTAAAATGAAAATCACAGAGAGATACTTTTAATGTAACATACCAAATACTAAATTAATTACCAATTCGATTCCTATATCTGGATTTCACTTACGGAATGTTACACGATTTAACGATGTACCAAGCCCTAATATGCTATTATGAGGAGTAGATCAGCAGTACACTGTCTACTTGCTAACCTAGAATTACCGGATCTGAAGTAAAGTTCGTCGTCCTCGAAAAGAATTTTCTCCCAATTTACGAGGCACGCTAGGATGATAATCTCAGTCAATATTAACATCTATTTCCCCCTTCCGTCCCATTTATGGACAAAAAGTAACTAACCAAGGCGTTATCCGAACCTGAATTTTTACCTCTGAGTGAGACCCGGTTCCTTTTGGCTTCAAAAGTAGTGTGCTATGTGTACATTTAGCTGTTGAGGACACTTATACAGTTTCCCCGCTAGCAGGGTCTAAAGTATAAAACCTCTGAGAAAGATATCTTCCAAACGCTTTATGCTAGAATCACACGATTCTTGGCGCAGACTCCTCGTGGAGTAATAGAAGAGCGTTCACTTGCCGTACGAAAGGTGCGCGGTTTGAATCCTGGTCACTACAGATGTTAGTGTTACAGTATGCTTTTAACATGTAAAGTGACTGTTAGTGCTCTGTGGCTATTTTGTTCTTTAGCTTCAATTCTTCCTTTTGCTTTATTTCTTTAAAATCTGCTAATGTACATAGTACAGTTGTATAGTCACATAAAACAGAAGCAATGTCAAAGGAATAATAATAATAATTAGTAGTAGTACACTGCAAAAAATAGCTGTGTTAATTCAACACAAAGCGGTGTCCCAGCGTGACTACCACATTTGTGTGTTAAATCAACACAACACACGGTGTTGATTTCGGTACTGTGAAAAAAAAGTTACAGCTGTAGTGAGATTTGAACATGGGTAGCTCAGTTAGAAGTCGAACGTCTTACCAACCTAACTAAATCGTCCATGTTCAAATTTAGTTGCAGCCGTAACTTTTTTTTTCTCCCAGTATCGAAATCAACACCGTGTGTTGTTGATTTAACACACAAAGGTGGTAGTCACGCTGGGACACCGCTTTGTGATGAATTCACACAGCTATTTTTTACTGTGTAGTAAGAGTAGTAGTAGTAGTGGATATATATATATATATATATATATATTACTTTTTAGTACGGATTGTTCAAG